>CAUYPO010097771.1:0-12394 GCA_963574435.1 Cheirogaleus major | reverse complement strand
CCTGGGCTAGAGTGCCGTGGCATCAGCCTAGCTCACAGCAACCTCAAACTCCTGGACTCAAGCAATCCTTCTGCCTCAGCCTCCCGAGTAGCTGGGACTACAGGCATGTGCCACCATGCCCGGCTAATTTTTTCTATATATATGTAGTTGGCCAATTAATTTCTTTCTATTTTTAGTAGAGACAGGGTCTCCCTCTTGCTCAGGCTGGTTTTGAACTCCTGACCTTGAGCTATCCTCCCGCCTTGGCTAGGATTACAGGCGTGAGCCACCGCGCCCGGCCTATATTTAACTTTTTATCAGCAAGTAGAATGCCAATGATTTGCACCTTTCACAAAATGATTAGTTTAGAATTATTTGGAACCCCAAAAAGGTGTGCATTATTATTGTTGAGGAGAGCAGGGAGAATATTTATAACCTGAGCTGGTTAGATGTGGCAGCATTTATGGATAACCTACCTCTTTCCCAAGGGTCAAATATCAATGAATATAACATTTAAGCAGAAGCAACGTGACCTCCTGAGTTACACTCCACTAGGTAGAATAGAGCTGATGAAAGACAAATGACAAATGAAATAATATGATATTCCACTGTGAGTCTTGCTTCCCTCTGAGTAGTGGCTTGCATCAAAGGAAAGCCAATGGAGTTTACAAGATAGGCATGGTAGACCCTGGCAAATTATCTCCTTTTAATGAATAACTCTGGTTGTCACTGGTTTCATTAAGGATTACGGTAATAATCCAGTGTGGCTATCATTGAGAAAAGTTTAGCAAGACATTAAAGGAATCATTTTCCTACCAGGTCACTATGTTGTCCACAGTACTTTCTGCCATTGCTCTCTACTGAAATTAAATGTGGCTATAATTTTCTGTAAGGGGTGTGAGCATGCACTATTCCATAAGTAGTCTCATCACAAAACATAGCAGTAGGTGGAAAGCATTAATGGGAATATGCTTTTCCAAGATTATCTAATTTCATAAATTTGCATCTCATTATTACTCAAACAATTTTTCACAATACACATTGGTTAAAGTAGAGAATTTTAATTCCAAGTCAGAGTACAAAGGTTTTTAAATAATCATGTTATTTTGTATTATTTCTTTCAGTGACTAGTAAATCACGATCATTTTACTTGTCTACAAAACCTAATAAGGGATATTTGAGGAATACTTAATAGTTAATACTTGACTAAAAACCTGTCACTGACAATATAACATAGTTTGTTTGGAATCAGATAAATCTAATTTAAATTTAGACTACAACACATATAAATTCTGTGACTTAAATCATTACATACATTCTCTAATCTTCAAGGTTTTTTTTCATTTTTAAAATGAAAATGATAATACTGTCCACATAGGGTTGTTATGAGGATTAAATGTGATATGTTTAAAACCCTTAGCACGGTGTCAGACACATAGTAATTACAGGGATAAGTGGTCGCTATCAGGGCCACCACTGGAATTTATAGTTCATTTCAATTAGAAAAAGCTCTATGGGTATTCAATTTGGAAAGCAGAACATGAACTGGATTTAAGCCTCCCCTAGCCACCTTAAGTGTTCTGTTCAGTGTACAAACTATGCAACTGCATCCAGAGGTCTTGAAGGTACTATCAACTATAGCACCTGAAATTTCCATGATTTAAATAATTCCTTGTGAATAAATTTTTCTTTCCTCAATCTAGGCAGCCCCTGCTATTTTGATATTCACTGAAAATAATGTGATAAGATAAGTGCTTTTATGCACTACTGGTAGTGGTAAAAAATTGGTATAAAATTACTGGAGGAAAAAAAGTGATGATATTAGCTAAGAGCCTTAAACGGCTTATACCTTTTAGTCTAGTAGTTCCACTTTAAGATTTTATTCTAGAAATAATCAGAGAAACCAAAAAAACTGTATAGTAGTATATATAATAATATTAGAAATAATTCAATTGTGATTATAGTGAAATGAAATACTCTGAAATCATTTAAATTACTTTTCAAAGATGTTTCAATAATACAGCAAAAGTTTACTAAAATGTTGAGTGATAAAAGCAGGATGCAGAATTGCATATTTATATGATTCTATTAAACTATAGATACAGATGATCCCCACATTACCATGGTTCAACTTACAATTTTTCAACTTTACTATGGCGTGAAAACAATACTCATTCAGTAGAAACCATACTTCAAGTATCTATATAACCATTCTGTTTTTCACTTTCAGTACAGTATTTAATAAATTACATGAGATAGTCAATACTTTATTAGAAAATAGGCTTTGTGATAGATTATTTTGCCCAACTGTAGGCTAATGTAAGCATTCTGAGTACATTTAAGGTAGACCAGGCTAAGTAAGCTATGTTGTTCAGTAGATTAGGTGTATTAAATGCATTTTCGACTTACAATGGGTTTACTTAGATGTAGCCCCACTGTAAGTCGAGAATCATCTGCACATATAAAAAATCCTGAGACAAAATAAAATATTTACAGTATTTCTCTCTGAATAGTGTAATTACAGATGATTTTCAAAATCTTCTTGACACATTTTCCTTAAACTGACCATTTTTACTACGATAAGTGGAAAAAGGGTTATTTTCCTAAAATTTTCTGAAAAATTCAATGGCTTAGAATACAAGACATATTAGTTCATTAGCACTGGTTCTTTAGCAAGGCAATTAATATACAACACAAAGAAAGAATGAGCCAATATAAGGTGGTAGGAGAGAAGATGGCAGGAATTCCTGGAGCTAAAGTTAATTTGGGTAGTCTGATTTACAAAGGAGAGGAAACCTGAGGCCTTATACTTAGTTGGGCAAATAAGCAGTTAAATAAATGGTACAAGGGATGTCTCCTTCTGGCCAAGGTGAAGATACATTGTCCCACCTGAAATAACCAAAACCCAGACAAAATATATCAAATAATGGCATTTTTATATAATTTCTTCTTATTTTATTTTTTCCCTAGTGTTATTAAGGTATAATTGGCAAACACAAATTATATATATCTATGGTGTACAACATGATGCTTTGAGATACATACATATATATATATATATACACACACACATACACACACACATATTGTGAAATGATTAAATCAAGTTAATGAACATAGACTTAACATTTTGGGGGTGAGAACACAAAATATATTCTTTTAGCAATTTTCAATTATATAATGCATTATCATTAATTATGGTCATTATGCTTTACGATAAATCCCCAGAACTTATTCATGGTATCCAACTGGAATTTTGTATCCTTTGATTAACATCTCCTTATTCCTGCTGTCCTCATATCCACCCCCAGCCACTGGCAACCACTGTTCTACTCTTTGCTTCTGTGAGTTCAAGTTTTTTGCATTCACATATAAGTGAGATCATGAAGTATTCGTCTTTCTATGCCTGGATTATTTCACTTAGCATAATGTTCCCCAAGTTTATTCATGTTGCTGTAAATGACAGGATTTCCATCACTTTCAAGGCTGAAGGGTATTCCATTGATATAATTTGGATGTTTGTCCCTCTCCAAATCTCAGGTTGAAATTCGACCCCCAGCTCTTTTCTGGTTATCCGGGCGCGAGCAACCCTGAGCAGCCGAGTCTCTCTCGCGACACCCTGTACGCGGCGGTGCGGGAAGTCCTGCGCCGGAACCAGCACAAGCGCCGGAAGTTTTTGGAAACGGTGGAGCCGCAGATCAGCCTGAAGAACTATGATCCTCAGAAGGACAAACGCTTCCGTGGCACCTTGAGGCTTAAGACCACCCTGTGCCCCAAGTTCTCCGTGTGTGTCCTGGGGGACCAGGAGCACTGCGGTGAGTCCAAGGCTGTGGACATCCCCGACATGGACATCGGGCATTGAAAAAACTCAACAGAAATAAGAAGCTGGCCAAGAAGTATGATGCCTTTTTGGCCTCAGAGACTCTTATCAAGCAGATCCCACGGATCCTCGCCCCAGGCCTACATAAGGCTGACAAATTTCCTTCCCTACTGACAGACAACGAAAACAGGGTGGCCAAAGTTGATGAGGTGAAGCCCACAATCAAGTTCCAGATAAAGAAGATTCTGTGTCTGGCTGTGGTCGTTGGGCATGTGAAGATGACAGACGATGAGCTGGTGTACAATATCCACCTGGCTGTTAACTTTTTGGTGTCATTGCTCCAGAAGAATTGGCAGAATGTCGGAGCTTTATACATCAAGAGCACCATGGGCAAGCCCCGGCGCCTGTATTAAGGCACATTCTAATAAATCCTAAGGCTGCCAAAAAAAGAAGAAAAGAAAAGAAAAGAAATTCAACCTCCAGTGTTGGAGGTGGGGCCGAGTGGAAAGTGTTTGGGTCATGGAGCAGATCCCTCATGAATGTCTGGGTGCCCTTCCAGTGGTAATGAGTTCTCAGTCTATTAGTTCAATGAGAGTGCTCCTGGAGTATTCAGCCAAATACTTATCAGTGCATACATGTAAGGAAACTACAAAAGACCAGGAAAAAAACATTCTAAGGTTCGGACCTTAGAATCCTCAGACCTCATATAAGACTGGAAACCATTCTTTCTCTCATCACTCAGATTGGAAAACTTCATAATCCGTATAAGGTAGAGCACATAGAAAGGTTTAGCCTCAGAAGTGGGGTAAAATTAATCTGAGTCAATGTTACTCTGGTACTGCTTAACAAAATTTGATCCAGAAGGATCAAATTATTTCCATGTAATTTAACCATATCCCAGAAGAAAGTTGAAGAATATTCACGGGGATAGAAAAATAATTTATTTTACCCAACACAGTAAAATTATAATATCTCAAATATGATAAAAAATTACTAGGTATGGTTGGTCCAAAATCAGGGAGTTATCTCAATTAATTGTTCACAGTCAATTACAGATTGAACTCCTTGTTCTACTCTTTCCCCCTTCTCACTATTGCACTTGACTAGTCTTAAAAAAAAATTACCAGGTATGAATATAAATAGGGAAACAATGACCCATAATGAGAAGAAAAATTAATCAACAAGAACTCATCCAGAAATTACTCAGATGATAGAATTAGTAGAGGACATAAAAACGTGTATTTCAAACATTATAATTGTTTTCCATACATTCAATAAATTAGAGGAAAGATTGAACATGTATGAACTTGTATAATGTCTAATGTGAAAAAATACATTGAATGGAGTCAATTACAGGAATACATTGCAGAAGAAAAAATTAATGAATGAAATAATGTAGAAATAGAAACTACCCAAAGTGAAAAACACAGCGGGGAAAAAAAGACAGAGAAATTGCCAGGCACAGAGGCTCATATCTGTAATCTCAGCACTTTGGGAGGCAAAGGCAGGAGGATCACATGAGGTCAGGAGTTCAAGACCAGGCTGAGTAACATAGCAAGAACCCATCTCTACAAAATATAAGAAAAATTATCTGGTGTGGTGGCACATATCTGTAGTCCTAGCTACTTGAGAAGCTGAGGTGGGAGGATAGTTTGAGCCCAGAAGTTCAAAGATACAGTGAACTATGATTGCACCACTGCACTGCTAGAGATGGGAGCAAGATCCCATCTCTAGAATGAATGAATAAATAAATAAATATTTTAAAATAAAATAAAAATTAACAGAACATTTTTAAGCTACAAAAGAGAGCTTCAGGTAGCCTAATATAAGTGTAATTGATATCTCCAAAGGAGAAGAGAAATAGGAGGGCACAAAAAATTTTAGAAGAAATAATGCCTGAAAATTTTCCAAATTTTAGAAATGCTATAAGCCCTTATATTCAAGAACCTGAAGAAACCATAAGCACACGAAATGCGAAGAAAAGTATAGCAAGTCACATCATAAACAAATTGCTTAAAATCATTGATAAATAGAAAATCTTAAAAGCAGTCAGAGGAAAAAAAAGACATTATGTACAAATAGCCAAAGGTAATAAAGAGCACAGATTTCTTGTCATAACTAATGCAAGCTAGAAGACAGTGGAGTAACATCTTTAAAATACTAAAAATTCCTTTAAAAGGAATAAAATGTTGACCTAGAATTCTATACTTAGAAAAATATCTGTCAAAAATGAAGACAGGCCGGGCGCGATGGCTCACACCTGTAATCCTAGCACTCTGGGAGGCCGAAGTGGGCGGATTGTTCAAGGTCAGGAGTTCAAAACCAGCCTGAGCAAGATCGAGAGCTTGTCTCTACTAAAATCAGAAAGAAATTAATTGGCCAACTAAAAATATATATAGAAAAAATTAGCAGGGCATGGTGGCGCATGCCTGTAGTGCCAGCTACTCGGGAGGCTGAGGCAGGAGGATCGATTCAGCCCACTCTAGCCCAGGCAACAGAGTGAAACTCTGTCTCAAAAAAAAAAAAAAAAATGAAGACAAATAAAAACTTTTTCATATATACAAAAGCTAAAGAGTTCATCACCAGCAAGCAGAACTTCACTGTAAAAAATGTTAAAAGAAGTCCTTCAATCAGAAGAAAAATGATAAAGTAGAAATCTGTATCTATACAAAGGAATGAAGAGCACCAGAAATGGTAACTATGTGAGAAATTATAAAGGCATTATGTTATTATTTAAATCTCTTTAAACAAAAACTGTTTAAAACACAATAACAATATATTTTGGAATCTCTAACATATGAAAAAGTAAAATGACAAAAATAGCACAAAGATAGGGAGGAAACAAATGGAAGTATGTTATGTTATACTAACTGAAAAGTGATTTAATATCACCTTAAGATATACTGTGATAAGTTAAAGATGTATACTATAAACCCTAAAGGAACCACTAAAATAACCATCAAAGAGTTATAGCTAAAAAGCCAACAACAGATAAAATAGAGCCCAGGCCCGGTGGCTCACTATTGTAATTCCAGCACTTTGGAAGGGCAAGGCAGGAGGATCTATTGAGCTCAGAAATTTGGGACCAGCCTGGACAACATAGTGAGACATTGTCTCTACAAAAATTTTTTAATAATTAGCCAGTTGGGGTGGTATGCACTTGTAGTCCCAGCTACTCAGGAGACTGAGATAGGAAAATCACTTGAGCCCAGGAGTTTGAGGTTGCAATAAACTATGATGACACTACTACTGCACTCTAGCCTGCACAACGGAGTGCAGATCCTGCCTCAAAAAAAGAAAAAAAAAAAAAGGAGATAAAGAAGGTAATTTTATAATGATAAAGGGGACAATTCATCAAGAGGACATAATAATTCTAACCATTTAAACACTTAATAACAGAGCTTTAAAATACACAAAGCATTTGTGTTCTGACTAGCAGATGAAAAAATAAATAAAATCCATGAAGCAAAATCTATGAACTTCAAGAAAAAAGTAGAGAAGCTCACCATTAGAGTCAGAGATTTCAATTTCCCTCTCTCAATAACTCATAGAACAAGTAGACAGAAAGTCAGTAAGAGTATAGAAGAATTGAACAATGCTATTAACCAACCTGACCCAGTTGACATTTGTAGAGCAATCCACCCAACAACAACATACATTCTCTTCAATGCACCTTGAACATTGATAAATCTAGGCCATCTATCCTGGGTTATAAAGCAAAACTTAAAAATTTGAATTAATTGAAATCATACACAGTATGTCCTTGAATATAATTATATCAGCTATCAATAACAGAAAAATATCTATAAAATCCCTAGAAACTTGAAAACTAAAAAATACACTTCTAAATAACCAATAAGTCAAAGAAATAAAAAAGTTAGAGTTCTGGAGCTGAAGTAATATAAATACAACATGTAAAATTTGTGGAATACACTATAAGCAGTATTTAGAGGGGACTTTATAGCATTATACACCTATATTAGAAAAAGAGAAAGGATTTATTTATTTATTTATTTATTTTGAGACAGAAGCCCACTGTGTCGCCTTGGGTAGAGTGCAGTGGGACTTAGCTCACAGCAACCTCAAACTCCTGGGCTCAAGCAATCCTCTTGCCTCAGCTTCCAGAGTAGCTGGGACTACAGGCGCTCACCACAGCTAATTTTTCTATTTTTAGTAGAGATGGGATCTCACTCTTGCTCAGGCTTGTCTCCAACTCCTGAGCTCAAATGATCCTCCAGCCTCAGCCTCCCAGAGTGCTAGGATCATAGGCGTGAGCCACTATGCCCAGCCAAAAAGAAAAGTTTTAAATCAATGAGTTTAGTTTCCATCTTAAATAACTAGAAAGAGTCCACATTAGTATAGTGGAAAAATAAAAAAAATAAAATAGAATTTTAAAAACTAGAAAAAGAAGATCAAATGAAACCAAAGTATGCAAAATAAAGTAAATAATAAGACCACAGCAGAACTCAATAAAATAGGAAGCAGAAAAACATTAGAGAAGAATAGACAAAAACAAAAGCTGGTTATGTGAGAGCGATAAAATTGACAAACCTATACCCAGTCTGATCAGAAAAAAATGAGAGAAGACACAATGACCAAGATCAGGAATGAGAGAGGTAAATTAACTTAAGATTCTACAGGTATTAAATATATAATGACATGTTATAAGCACATAATGCTATTAAATTTAACAACTTAAAGGAAATATTAAAATTCCTTGAAAAACACAAACTACCAAAGCATTTCCTTTGGAAATGGCAATTCTGCTTAGTAGAAAAAAGCAGTTTAGTACATAGTTGAAAGAGATCAGAAGCAAGTATTGAAAATTATGGGGCATGTCATAATGATAGTTTTTTTTATTTTTTTATTATTTTTTTTTTAGTAATGATAGTTTTTAACATTCAGAAAATTTTTGTTCCTTTATGCTCTGTCCTTTAGCAAAAAAAAATCAGTAGAATCTGAGAATATAATTTTAAATGTGTCAAAGACATGATGGAAAACATGACTATTTTTAAGGCCAAAAATAGGAGTCATTGAATTTTATATGCTTTTAACCTAAGATCTTAAGTAGAAAGTAATTTTAACACAATAATTGAGGCAAAGTGATTTCCTGTGTTCTCTAGATTATATTTTTATGAACTTGGAGAAAATATCTATAATATTCATAACTGTTATGAAATAAATAGACAAAAAGTTTCCACAAATTCACAAGAAAGACAAATTAGGCTGTAGAAAAATGATCAAAGGATATTGACAAGCAATTCACAAGGAAAAATAACAAATGTCCATAAATTTAAAAATATTAAAATATCTTCAACTTCATTAGTTATCAGAAACATGTAAAGTAAACCAATGAGATAGCATTTTTTATCTATTAGATTGACAAGCTTTGGGAATCTGAGACAGGAGGATCGCTTGAGGCCAGGAGTTCAAAACCAACCTGGCAACATAGCAAGACTCCAACTTTACAAAAAATTTAAAAAATTAGTGGTGGTGCATGCCTGTAGTCCTAGCTACGTGGAGGCTAAGTCAGGAAGATCATTTGAGCCCTAGAGTTTGAGATTACAACGAACTATGATCATGCCACTACATTCCAGCCTGGGTGACAGAGCAAGACCCTGTCTCTAAAAAAAAAAATTAATTAAAAATTTTTTAAAATAGACCGACAAATAAAAGAGCTTAATAATAACTATTGCCATCATTTCTCTTGGGAGTATAAATTGTTATGGTTTTTGAAGAGCAATTTAGCATTATCTGTCAAAGTTTGACAGAATCAAATGCCCTTTCATGATAAAAAAACACTTAACAAACTAGATACAGAAGGGAACTTCCTCAACCAGATTAAAGGCATCTACAAAAAACCCACAGCTAACATCAACTTGATGAAAGACTGGATGCTTTTCCCTGAGATCAGGAACAGACAATATGTCTGACCACATTGTACTGGAGGTTCTATCCAGGGCAATTAGGCAAGAAAAGGGAATAAAAGTCATCAAGATTGAAAAGGAAGAAGCAAAACTATCTCTATTTGAAGATAATAATCTTATATTTAGAAGATGCTAAGAAATCTACTAAAAAACTACAAAGGACTAATAGATTCAGTAAGGTTTTAAGATACATAATCAGTATACAAAAATCAATTGTATATAAATACACAAACAACAAACAATCTGAAACAAAATCAATAAAAACAATTTTAATTACAATAACATCGAAAAGAATAAAATACTAAGGAACAAATTTAGCAAATGCAACAAAAAAGTCCAAGACTCACACACTGAAAATTACAAAACATTATCAAAAGAGATCAAAGAGGATCTAAATAAATGAAGACACATCCCATGTTCATGGATTGGAAGATTTAATATGATTAATATGGCAATATTCCCCTAATTGATCTATAGATTCAACACAACCCCTATCAAAATCTCAACTGGAGTTTTCACAGAAATTGACAAGCTGATCTTAAAATTAATATGAAAATTCAAGTGACCCAGAATAATGAAAACAATCTTGGGAAAAAAGAAGAAAGTTGGAGGACTCATCTCACCCAATTTTGAAACTTACTACAAAGCTACAGTAATAAAAAAAATGCAGTAATGAACTAGGGCAGACATATAGGTCAATGGAATAGACTTGACAACGTAGAAATAAACCCTTAACATTTACAGTAGGTTGATTTTTGACAAAGTTGTCAAGGCATTTCAATGGGTGAACAATTAGAATATTCACAGATGTTGCTGGAACAACTAGTTAGCTACATGTAAAAGAATGAAGTATGCTAGACCTCTACCTCACACCATATGCAAAAATTAGCACAAAATATATCATATACATAAATTTAAGAGCTAAAGCTATAAAAATGTTAGAAGAAAACATAAGAGTAAATATTTTCACCTTGGTTTAGATAATGGTTTCTTAGATATAAAATCAAAAGCATCATCAACCAAAGAAAAATTAGACAAATTGTACCACCAAAATAAAAACTTTCATCCATCAAGGGACACTATTAGGAAAGTGAATAAACAACCTACAGAAAGGGAGAAAATACTTACATATATATATACTTATATATATAAATACTTATATATATATAAAATACTTATATATATATATACTCATATATATATGTATATGATAAGGGTCTAATATCCAGAATGTGTAAAGAATTGTTACAACTTAATAATAAAAAGATAACACAATATAAAGGTGAGCAAAGGGTCTGAATAGACATTTTCATAAAGATACACAAATGGCCAAGAAGCACATGAAAAGGTGGTCAACATCAGTAGCCATTAGGGAAACATAAAATAAATCAAAAACACAGTGAGGACGGGAATAGTGGTTCATGCCTATAATCCTGGTGCTTTGGGAGGCCCAGACAGGAGGATTTCTTAAAGCCAGGAATTCGATACTAGCCTGAGCAACATAATGAGACCCTGTCTCTACAAAAAAAAAAAAAAAAAAAACTAAAAAAATTAGCCAGGCATGGTGCATGTGCCTGTAGTCTCAGCTACTTGGGAGGATCCCTTGAGCCCAGGAGTTGGAGGTTGCAGTGAGCTATGATTGTGCCACTGCACTCCAGCTTGAGTGACAGAGAAAGATCTCGTCTCTTAAAAACAAAAACAAATAACAAAAAAAAAAGCCACAATGAGATACCATTTTGAAACCACTAAGACTGCTATAAATTTTAAAAAGACAGACAATAACAGGTATTGGTGAGGAAGTGGAAAATGTAGGCCATTTGTATATTCCTGGTGGGAATGTAAAATGGCACAGCTTTGGAAAATAGTCTGGCAGTTCCTCAACAGGTTCAATATAGAGTTACTATATGATCCAGAAATTCTGCTCCTAGATATATACCCAAGCCAAATGAAAACAGTCATCTACACAAAAACTTGTATACAAATGTTCAGAGCAATATTATTCACAACAGCCAAAACGGGGAAACAACCCATATGTCCATCAACTGATGAATGGATGAATAAAATGTGGTAAATCCAGACAATGGAACAGCAATGAGAAGGAATGAAGTTCCGATACAAGTTACAACATAAATGAACCTTTGAAAGCATTATGCCAAGTGAAAGAAGGCATCACAAAAAAACCACACATTATATGATTCATTTATACGAAATGTACAGAATATGCAAATCTATAGCTGACAAAGTAAATTAGTGGTTTCCAGGGACTGGGGGTGGGATGGGGAATGACTGCTAATGGGCATAAACCTTTTTATGGTAATAAAAATGTTATAAAATTGGTTGTAATAGGCCAGGCATGGTGGCTCATGCCTGTAATCCTAGCACTCTGGGAGGCCGAGGCAGGAGGATGGCTCAAGGTCAGGACTTCGAAACTAGCTTGAGCAGGAGTGAGACCCCATCTCTACTAAAAATAGAAAGAAATTAATTGGCCAACGAAAAAATATAGAAAAAATTAGCTGGGCATGGTAGCGCATGCCTGTAGTCCCAAGTACTCCGGAGGGTGAGGCAGGAGGATCGCCTGAGCCAAGGAGTTGGAGGTTGCTGTGAGCTAGGCTGACGCCATGGCACTCTAGCCCGGGCAACAGAGTGAGACTCTGTCTCAAAAAGAAAA
>CAUYPO010097770.1:0-13379 GCA_963574435.1 Cheirogaleus major | reverse complement strand
GAAAAGATTAGGCCTCTACTAATAATATATAAAAATGTCTTTTTTTCATCCTGTCTTATATGGGTTTTATCAAACTTTTAAATCTTTGACATTCTAATAAGTGAAAAATGCTATCTTATATTTTTAACTTGCTTGTCTTTGGTTTTGTATGAAGTTAATCAAGTGGTTACTGGATGTTCTCTTTCAATGAGCTGTACATTCAGTTTGTTTAACCATTCTTTGGATTATTCATCTTTTTGTGTGTTTGTAAGAGCTCATTATATTTGGAAGACTTTTGCTCTTTATCACTCATTTATCCTACAGATATTATCCTTCACATTTTTTACCTTATTTACCATATTTTTGCTATATGGTCAATATATTTTAAAATGAAAAGATACTAAGAAAGGTGCTTGATTATCCCCGGCTCAAATTATTGTCTTTATAGCTTAAAAATACAGTGTTTGACTTCATTTAGAAAATATCAGTGATACTTTATTTCAACTAACTAGTTGAAATTAAAATTTTGCTTTATTCTGATTCTAACTTTAAAAAGCTCACTAATTAAACTTCATTTTCATGTATCTTATGCTATTAAGAAAAAAAAAGAATTTTTTTTTCTGTTTTCAGTGTTCTACCCAAGAGTTCTTCTTGATTGTCAAAACCCTGTATCATCTGAAGTCAGAATTTCAAGCATTAATACCTGCTGTTAATTCCCACATTCAGTCAGACTTGCTCCGGACAGTTATCTTAGAAATTCCAGAACTTCTCAGTCCAGTGGAGCATTACTTAAAGATACTTAATGAACAAGCTGCCAAGTAAGTACCAGACCCCATTTCTTCCTTTTCAGCAGTGAACATAATCCAGTACATTTGCCATTTGATGTGTGGATTCTTAATCTTTGCTAGAATAATGTTAGAAGTTGAATGAGCGCATATATAATTAGAAACATGATTGGATCCTAATAAAAGTTTACATTACAGCTGAAAGTAACACTTAGGCTGTAAAATTTAGGCAGTTCACCATCCAGAACAGATGTACTACTTCCCCAAGTATTGGCTGATAAAAACCCAGGCAAAACCAAGTCATGGCAGTTTATTAACCCCAAAACAAGTGTCAGATGGCATCTTGTTCTCATTTCCTAGATATCCAGAGATGGTCTGCCTTATATTTGGAATCTGTCAAAGCAAAGTTATCCTTTAAAAGGTAGTCATTTCACAATGCATTGCAGAAAGAGATCTATATAAAAGAAAAAAGGAGTTGACATTTACATTTGTTTTTGTATTCTGAATAGGTAAACAATAAATACTTAATTTTATCTCTTGGTTTTACCATAGGAATCATGAACTTGAACTTGCAAAACAAAAATGATACTAGGGTAAATTTGTCTATTCTCAGAGAAGTTAAGAAACCCATAAATACTTAGTAGCAGAGCTGGAATTAGAACCACGTTTTCCTGACTTCCAGCCCTTTCATCTTTCATCATGTTACAAAAAATAATTGATAACTGGTCTAATTAATATGGTTCAATATATGTATTTGCATTTAAAAATTTTAGAATTGGGGATAAAACTGAACTATTCAAAGACCTTTCTGACTTCCCTTTAATAAAAAAGAGGAAGGATGAAATTCAAGAAGTTACCGACAAGATCCGAATACATTTGCAAGAAATACGGAAAATACTAAAAAATCCTTCTGCACAATATGTGACAGTATCAGGACAGGAGGTAATGTCAAACATACTTTTATTTTGTGTTAGTTTTTCTCTAGTAGGAAAGCAATTTTAAAATGTAAATAAAAATCTGAGGATGTATTTTTTTAAATGTTCTTTCTGTTTTGTTCCTTAGAAATATGTTGTAATAACTTGTTTTGATAAGAATTATTTTAATGATGGTCTTTTATTAGTTTCTTGGTAAAGTTATGCAACTTACTGTTACATGTGTTTTAGTGTTATTTGTTGAAGTTATATTTTAAAAAAATCTCAATTATTTTGAATCGTAATTTATAGAGTTCATTTGTTCTAAGTCCAAGAAGTAAGAAGTTAGTGTTTGATCCTTGGCTTACAGATGATGAAATGATACAACATCTGTGCTGATTGGATCATATGGTGATTAAATGGCAGAGCTTCCTCCTGAAATTAAGGGTATAGCTGCTAAAAAACAAACAACAACAAAAAACAAATCTACAGCGGGAAAACCTACATTTAAAGAGTCTTACATAAGATTATGGTGCTGTCTAGAATGTGTTTGGGGGGATGTGTACTTCTGTTTAAAGTTGGAAGTTCTCATTCCTGAATGAGAACCAGAAAAGGAAGAAGTGTGCTTTTTAAATGTGATTGTACTTTTTGGTCCTATTCTGAATCTTGAGCCGTGCTACTGCTATGTGTTATGTTTAATAAAATACGGAGATTCTAACTGAGAGAATTTGAGAAATTCTACTTCATTATAATAATAAATTAGGAAATTTATGAATTTCTATAGGATGAACATTTTATTTAGGATTTTAAAAAATAGATATTTTGGTGGGGAAGAGTTTAATTTCAAATCGAATTTTTAAATATTTAAATTGCTTTGTGTATTTTACCAATAGATTATTGAGTGTATGGTTATTTGAAATAAGCTCTACAGTAGATGATAATCGTTATTAAAATGTTATTAAATCATTATAAAATCTTGTGCCATTTAATAGATTTAATCATTGGTTAAGTCAGCCTGTCTTCTGCACTAAAATTAATAAGATGTGATTCTCAGGTAGACATTTCACAATGCATTTTACATAGAGCTCTATATAAAATAAAAATGATTTGACAATATTTATACTCATGTTTATCTTCTGAAAATGCGAACACCAAATATTTACTCATATCTCTTATTTTAACCATGCAGTCATGACCTTGCAAAGTAAAAAGTGACCATAGGGCCACTATTCTGGCTATTTGTTGAAAATCAGATTATCAAAACTGCTTTAATAACATTAATAAATAGGTATGTAGTAGAAAAGTGGCTGCCTGGTGTGACAGTGGAGAAAGCTAAGTGTCAGTGCCAGTTCTACCACTTACCACTGTGTGACCATAAAAGAGTCACCTCTGTTGTGAGACTATTATGGAGACCAATTAAGTTAATATACATGAAAGTGCTTTCTAATCCTAAAGTGCTATGCTTATGGTACTCATATAATAACAATAATAGTATTAGTTAGCATTTATCAAGCACTTGTTAAAGTCCAGAATGGTGCTAAGTGCTTAACATATATTATTTTATTTAATTCTTATAACAACACAAAAAAAGGTCATTACAATTTTGCTGAAAAGAAAACTGAGGTTTGGAGTAGTTAGGTAAGTCACCCAAGGTCAGAAGCTCAATTTTAGCCTAGGTGTGCCTGACCCCTAGTCTTTCTACCATATCATTATTTCATTCCATTCACAAATATTAACACAAGAGATTATCAACACTATGGGTTTTATTTGATAAAAATCAAGATCTTTTATAGCTCATCCTATTCAAGCTAAGATAAAGTTTAAACCTTGGGAAGACAGTCCTAAATTCATTTGGCATTTTTAAAGTAAAAACAGGAGGAAATTATCAGGAAATTATCATAAGAGATAGTATATTGGTTATTCATTATGAGTATAGCATTGAGATTTAAGAAAAAGTACAGAATGGAAATCAAGTAATTATAAATGATTAAGAGGAAGATGAATTATCTTCTTATTTATTCTGTATATCTTTACTAGGTTAAGTTGATGGGTTTGAGGAAAGAAATTTCTTAGTTGTTAACAGTAGGATGGATTCTTGTTGGTTTTTAACAACCTCCCTTAGGATATTAGTAGTACATTAGCACAGAATTGCTTTCATAAAATTTTTTTGAGGACCAGTGATTCTATTTGAACATCAAATGAATTCTAAATACTCAGAATTTTTATAATCAAATTCTGTTTTAAAAAATGGACTAAAGATATCAGCAAATTATTTAGAGATAGTTGAAAGACTAAGAACAGACTCTCTCAGATATGATTACCTCTGAAAAGTGAGGGAGACAAGGAGGAAAACCCTTATTTTATGTTTACATATGCTTGTTCTATACCTTTGTGTTCTGTCTGAAATTTTGTTTCTATACATATGACTTTTGTAACAATTTTATAAAACCTATTATAGCAGACCCATGTGGTGGTACATGGATCTTGTTATTACTAAATTAGTCAGATAAATATGCGAGGCTGTCAAGCCAATGTTACTTTTGACAACATTCATTTTTCATCTCTGTTTCCAGCTTTTATATACTCAGTAGAATACTAAGCCTTATTGTAGTGCCTTATTGTCTCTGACTCTAAAAGTATTGCTTATCAGAAACCAATGAAAGCAGAAACTTACATAATTTTACATACTCCACTGCTTCTGTGACAGTCTCTATAATATTTTATGAATATCGACAATTATCTCTTAATCTTCAATCAAATATGGAATGGATATGGAGTGATATTTAGATTGGGGGCTATATTGATAAATATTATTCTCAAGGAAAAGAAGAAATATTGGGGAAAATCTTTGGAGATAATTTTATTAACTTATAGCATACCGTGTATCCAAAATCTGTTTAAAGTATGTTTAAAATGTAGAAAACATCCTGTTAAATCTTCAATATAAAAATATTTGAAAATTCTTAAGAGCAAGAAAGAAAAGGGGGGAACAGAGGAATGAGTCAAGCATGGTGCTGGAGAAAACAGAAAGCAGTTTCTGGGGTGAGTTAAGAATTTCAGCAAACCTAGCAATGATGCCAGCCCCGTGATACCACAGGCGATGTAGTTTGAGTAACAATATCTGACATTTAACCAAGACAGAATTGGGTCCTAGGAAAAGAATATGGGAGATTGCTATAATGAATCAAGGCAGCCTTCTCACATTAACACCTAGGAAACAAAGTCAGGAACTGTAGAGCAGGAAAAGTTGCTTTGAGAGCTCTCAAAGACTTCTGGAATATATGCTCTTTTCCAGTCTTGGTTTTCTTTAGCAATAAAATCCTTGAACAGAAGGCCTGCCTGCTCATTGTTAGAATGTTTGAAAAATTTGCTATCATATAGTCAGTGTAGAAGAGAAAAAAGCTAGCTGATGACAGCTTCGAGGAGAACACAGGCTGAAAACCTGAGGACTGCTGAAAGAGAAAAGAGGACACACAGGCCCAGCACTTCTCTGAGGATGTGACTGCAGGAGGTTAGCAAGCAAGAGTTCCACATGTGCTTTCCTGACTCTCACTCGATTTTCCAGCCTGTATTGACTCTAAATATGGCAGCTTATTATAGTGATTGTGGTTCCTAGAGTAGACTTTTGGTACTTGCACTGTTCCCAAGGTGCTCCTTGTTATTGTTGGCTTCTTTTCAAAACTCCTGTGGAGCTCTGTGTTAGTCATTATGGATCTGGATGTGTCCTTCCCAAGTATCAGTGATCCAATGTGTTCCGATATTTTGCTGTTTGCCTTTGGCATAGCTCTTCCCAGAATTAGTTTATAAAAAGGCCAACGTGTCTTTTCATAGAACATTTTTAAATAGCAGGATTATTTAGCATAGTTTAAAAGTGGTTTTATCTTTCCCAGTAATGATTTTTTGTATTCTAGTTTTTGTAGCCAAAGGGGGCTTTTTTATCCTTAACTATTTAACTGGGTGTGGCAGATCTGAAATTGTATTAATTCCTCTTTATACAGGAAGAGGAATTAGTTCAAAAATTTTTGCTAAGGATAAGAATTCTTAAGATTAGCCATTAATTCTTATAGTAATTAATGTAAAAGCTACAGTGTTTCTATTAATGGAAAAATAAATGCAAGAGCCAGGTTAATAACTGTTAATATGACTATTATAAATACCAGAAGTTATATGCATATCAAAAAACTGATAAATGTGAAAAGTTCTTGTAGCCATCTCAAAATTAATGACAACCACAGAGTTTCTGGGTTCCATTCTATACAAAATAGGTTTTAAAAACTTTATTTAAATAAAACATTGGATTTGATTGTAATAATACAGGAATGAGAGCACACCAAGAAGGGATGATATATGGTTAATACTGAAAATGAAAGGTGCAGTAGAAGAATTTGACTTCACTTGCTTCCTGGCTGATTTCAGAGAAGCTTGCTTACAGAACACAGATGGATCTATAAAGATACGGTTTACATGAATGAAAACTTAAAACTCATATGGGAAGAAATATTTTCCTCTCTTAGTAGTTGGAAAAGTCAGTGCTTTCTTTATGAGGATACTTCTAGAGGAATCAGGTTCCTTGGGTAAAAACTGTTATAAAAAATCTTCAGTTCACAATAGAGGAGGGACCATATCTCAAACTGGTATAACATCTAGTAATTGACTATTTTAAAATTTTATATACTTAGAAATTCAATCTTATTTGACTAATAGAATTCTTAAGATAATTAGAAATAAAAGAAAGAGGTTATTAATGAAAAAATCATCATTCATATTATGCACATAACACTATTATCAACATTAAAGCCCCAAGTTATATCCTTTATTACAAACTTTTTGCTCCATACAAATTTTACTTTATCCTAAGTATTGAAAGCCTAATTAATATTTGGCTGTATTGACACATATAAAGTCTCTGAAGAACAATACTGGATTTATTTTGAATGTTTAGAACAATATATACTAAATTGTTATACCACAATTTTGAGACAGCTTTAAATAATATAATATTCATCTAAATATCTGTTTATTTGTATTTATTTTAGTTCATGATTGAAATAAAGAACTCTGCTGTATCTTGCATACCAACTGATTGGGTTAAGGTTGGAAGGTAGGTTTCAAAATAATTTTTTTCTTATAACATAAACTATAATGACATCTGTATACCTACGTAGTATTGGATTGATAATAGCCACATTCTTGAAATTAAAAGCAATTCTCCCCCTTTGGTTTTCCTATGGAACTTTTAACCAAACAGATAATTATTTTTAACTCTTTTTTATTGATCTTAAAAAAACATTTTTCAAAAGCATATATTATTTGTATACATTTGTTTTCTTGTTTTGTAAATTATTATTTTATTCTTATCGCTCAGACTACACATGGGAAAAAAGTTGAGGAACCTTCAATTGTAAAATTAGTTTAGTTGCTTGAACATCTTAATGAATGCTATGCCTGACATTTCTTTTAAGAAGCTGAAATTTCATTTTCTACCTCACTGAGCTCCACATTTTTTTATTCTTAATGCTTTCCTTGGCACATAATTATAATAGTTCTTTATATCTTTTTTTGTAATTATATCTTCTTTTCACGAATTGATGAAAACAAATTAGTCAAAAACAAAATTAGAGAACTACATTGAGACTCTGCCTTTTTTCCTTGGTTAGGAATTGATCCCCAAGAAGGGACTCATTTAAAGAAGTGGTTTAGGGAAGTATATACTCTTGTGAGTAGTATCCTTTTTGGAATATTTATTAATACTGTTATTAATAAGTTTGCTTATGAATATGAGATGAAAATGTTACATTTGCCTAAGATAGGAGAAGAGGGACTAGTAGCTGGTGATGATGTGAAGGAACTCTATGTTGAGGATGAAGGAAAACTGTGATGTGTGAATGATGATTAATTTATTATTTTAATTAAAAAAGAAAACTATATATTATCTATTGCCAAAGCGTCAGAGGTTGAAGGCACAGGCATGTGTTTCTTTAGCTGTAATACCATCCTTTTTTGTGTGTGTGTTTGTGACCAGAAACTATACTTTAAATTTCAGTATTGTTTTCAGGGGATGTTGTTTTTTCTCTTTGCAGACATTCTTTCCTTTCCTTTTGTCCTATAGTTTAACTAATGAATAGAAATATCCTTTATGAAGAGAAATTACCAAAAATCATGTTAGTCCATCAAGAACAATAACTGAAATGTCTCACTAAATGAGTTTTGCCAGAAGAGAAAGCTATGAAAAATATATTGGCATAGAAATCTAGATGGTATAGTTTAAAAGCCACAAGCAAAGCATAAATCAGTGTCACCATCTTTTGAACTTTCAATAATGTAAATTGAAAGAACACATAAGATGGTTTGGGGAAGGTTCATTGCAATTTTTTATCTGTTGTTTGGCTATCAGGACCTTGACAGGGTTAGAACATCATCTGTCAGATTTTGAATATAAAGGCCCAACCCTAATCCAGTAACTTGCCAAATTAAAGATAATTTTGACAGTGTATTTTAGGAGTAGGGGAGCAAACAAAGAGCAGAGTGCACCCTGCTCTTCTGCCAGAAGACCCATCATGATAATAGATAGCCTCAACAGCAGTAGCAGCCACTGCTGCCGCCACCACCACCGCCACCGCACAACTAATTTTTATTGAGTATTCACAACATAGGTACTCTGCTAAGCACTATCTGTTTGACCCTTTCAGCAGTACCTATGGGGTAGATACTACTATCCCCATTTTATAGATGAGGAAAGTGGTGTTTAGAGAAGGTCAGTTCCATTTGCCCGAAGTCACATAGCTAGTAAGTAAGTGGAAGGGTCAGAGCCTTTGCCTAAATTCTCTGACTGGGGGACCCATGGCATTACTCATGAGCTGTACAGTCTCTGGACCAAAAGAGCAGAAATGGTGCTCAGGCCCAGGTGAGGAGCATGTGGCACTTCTTCCCACTCAGGGCCACTGTGACTCTATACAGATCATAAGATCCTGAAGATCTCTTCTTTGATTGCCTCTGTTCTTTTATTGCCTAATTATAGCAATAATTAATGTATTGCTGTTCTTTGTAATGCCTTTTATTTTTCTTTTTTCACTGAAATACTTCAATCACACAGAAAAATGTAAAAGAATAATATAAATGTATAAAGAATAATATAACTCTTCACCAATGTATCTACTTGCCAGCTTTGTCACACTGTATTTTGCCATATTTGCCTCTGATCTTTTTTTTAAAAAGCATTTTAATTTATTATAACTTAAAGAAAAAAGCTTTTTGCCTATGAAATAAAAATCCTAAACTCTGACTTTGCCATATGGATGTAATTTGAAATGCACTTAAAAAGCTTTCTGAACATAGTCATATACTTTGGAATCAGTAGAGTTCAGGACCATAATTAAAGAATGTTCTCTATTTACAGCTATTTCCTTTCAAGGTTCATCGGAGAATGGTAAATAACTACTTTAATTTTCTGAAGTGATGGCATTACTGATTTCTTACTAACCTTGATTTCCTCTTTATGTTTTTTCCCTCTTCTAGCACAAAAGCTGTGAGCCGCTTTCACTCTCCTTTTATTGTAGAAAATTACAGACATCTGAATCAGCTCCGCGAGCAGCTAGTCCTTGACTGCAGTGCTGAATGGCTTGATTTTCTAGAGTGAGTTTACAATGAAAAATATAATCTGACTTTTTGCTATGAGAAATAGACCGGAAAATCTTTCCATCAAAAAGAAAAGTAGAGATTACTTCTTGTGACCTGCCTTAAAATAGTTGAGTACATGTATTCTCCGATTTGGTTTTTAATCCATTGAAATGTAAGTTCATCTTAGTCTTTGGTTTGAGACCAAATATACTTTATTGTTACTGTACTAACATTTATTACTAAGGATGTTTAGTAGAGTCACTTTTAAAAATTTCACCTTGGAATTTACCGTTCTTATATAAAAGCTAAACATCTTTTTCAGAATTGGACAAGTATAGGTTATTTTGTTTTTATTTCCATTTAATTAAAAACAATTTTTTTTACATCCTGTATATTTTCCCCCTAACTTTTTATTTTGCAGTTTAAAAAATCTACTGAAAGTTGAATCGACTGCCTATATACCCTTCACCTAGGTTTATATAATGTTAACATTTTGCCACATTTATTTTTCTATCTTATATTTTTTTCTGAATGCTTTGGAAGAAAGTTTTAGACATCATGACATGTTACCCCTAAATACTTAAGCATACATATGTTAAATATAAGGATAATCTACTACACAATCCTAACACCATTATCACACCTTAGATAAATTAATATTAAGAATATATTTGAATCCTGAGTTCCTCAATATTCTCCTTCAGATTTTTGAATGGAAAATCTAATCAACTTTTATACATTGCATTTGGTTATTATGTTTCCTTAGTCTGTTTGAATCTAGAATAGTCTGCCACATTTTTAATTTTTATAACATGGGATTTTTTTGAAGAGTCCTTGGCATTGTCTAAAAGAGTGTCTCACATTTCGCATTTATGGATAGTTATGTGTTCATACTGACAGTTTTAAATCAGTGGTGTGCTGGCAAATGGTTAACAGCCAGGGCCCTGGAAGAACAGTAATGTTTGTAAAGTTTACTGATTTCTCAAGTGTAAATACTCCCACCGGGGCTGATTTCAAGCTACCACTGGACTGGAATTGGGAAGAGATGTGGACAGTTAATTTTTATGAGTCCGTAGGAGCCAGCTCCGGGCCACCATTGTTCTAAGTATTTATATTTAAACTCATTATTTCTGACATGAGTCCTGTGAGGTTAAATATTATTATCATATGCAATTTACAAATGAATAAAGTGAGATGCAGAAATAAGAAGCAGGTCTTATAAGGATAAGGATTGGAGCCCAGATTCAACCCAGGTCATCTGGCAGTCAGGTCAGTGCCCTTCCCATCAGGCTGTGTAGAGGCTGCCCACAGTGAATCTACAGGCATCATTCTAAACACAAATCTCTCTGTTGGTTTCTCTCCTTAAAAACTTAAACAGTAAATATTTAGTGAAGTCCTTCAGGGAGCTTTATTTCATTTCATGTAACCAACCTGACAAGTGAAATAAAAATATTAAGTGAGAATTTTTAAAAGGTAGTAAGTAGGTATTAATCTCTCTTTGCCCAAAGGAGTCTTGAATTATAAGACCAGGAAGAGATTCCAATTTACTTATCCTGGATCTTTTGAGATATTTTGACACAGAGTCTTTAATTCAAGGATGGAAATGTTGTCTTTTCAGTTTCTTTTTCATCTTACTATCACTTATCACTTTTCCATTTTAAGGGTTTTTGGGGCCTTTGAGTCTTTCAGTTCTCCTGGCTTTTTCTTTAGTATTATCACCAAGAACACACAAATTGGACTAAAATTACACCTTTCAAGCTTCAAGGACCATAGTCTAGAAGGGTCCTGGGATTTGGTAAGATACTTCCATGTTTGCTTTATTCATGGAATGCATGATTTCATAATCTAGAGATGATTTAAAATATTTGGGAGGCTATATATAGGTTATATGCAAGTACTACACCATTTTATGTAAGGGACTTGAGCATCCAAGGCTTTTGGCATCCTTGGGGTCTTGGAACTAATCTCCCATGGATACTGAAGGATGACTGTACATGATTTCAGAAGTTCTTATAATGTACATTTATTACTGTCAAAATAAGAAAAATAAAGTTTTTATCCAAAAAAAGAATATTGGCTGAAATATTGAAAGAATATTGGCTGAAATTTAGCTAGAGCCCCCACTTGAGAGCAGCACTGATTGTTATGTATGCTATTTATTAAGGTGCCAGATGGTTTGAATGTGATGTCATTAAAAAAATGATTAACCTCAATGAACCTGACATCAGAGGATTGAATACCAGCCATATAAATATATTTGTCTCCTTACTGAGGCACTGACTGTTGTGCATTAGTCATGTTACTTTTGATCAAAATGTTGCAAGAAATCAAGGCACTGCTGTTGATGAAATCCTCTCTGAAAAAGAGATTTTTGTGTTCTAGAAGATGGGCTGTGGATAATCTTCTCAATTACAAATTCTTTAAAAATTGAATTGTGATATCTCATATAATTAAAAAATTTTAGAAATGCATTTACAAATAAAAAATTTTCCATTTTTATTAACTTCAGATGTCATTGAGCAACGCTTGATGGTAAACTTCTAGTTGTCATAACAGCTTTAGAACCCAAATGTCTTCATCTGCCTCCCATAGATCCAGCAATATCTTTTGGCCAGGGATTAAATCACAGTGCTTTGACTTTACTCTTAAGTTAGTTGGTGTCATAGTGATAAAGTTGCATGTTGTTATGACATAAACCCAGTCTATCAGATTATTATCTGAATTGCCCATTTTTTATCTTGTCATTTTTGTAAGTGTGGATAATCTCTTTGAAGTTTGGCAAGGTGTAACAAATGGACAAAGACCAAAAAGTCAAGCAAGGTTTCTTTAAGTTATGATGATGTTATAGGTTTATGATAGTTTTTCATTTTATTTATACCATGGATATAAGAAAGAACATTGCTGTTTGAATCAAAATAATTAGCATATCCCTCCCTGCTTTTTTGTTTTATTAACTGAGATGGTACCCACCGAGAGCTATGTCACTCATTTCCATCCTGAAAATTAGAAGATCATCAGTTACCCTCAAACCTAGGCTGCTGGGGAGTAGCAAATTAGGGTCTTGGTGGCTAGGATAGGACCTATGAAGGAGAGAATGAGAATGAGAAAAAAATTGACCATTTGTTAGTACCAAAATGTTTTGATACTCATGTCCAGAAAACCAAGGGCAGAAACGTCAAATATGGCTACTTTCTGGCAAAAGAGAAGGTGCCAGGATGGGAAGACCAGATGTGTCAGTAATTAGAATAGGGACAGCATACACCACAGTGCAAGAGGTCAATGAGTGGTCAGATCTAAATCGAAGCCAGATCAGGAGTGACAAGGCATAGTTAGGTCCGTGCAACATGTGGCATCTTCAAAGCTCAGAAGCATTTTAAAGTGGCGGCTGAGGGCTACTTATCTGATGCCAGAGGTCCATCCCCTGTGTGTTTGGGGTTTTGCACATACTCTAATATTATTATTGGGAATTGTATTGTTTTGATGAACTTTGATTCAGTGAGAAATAGGTAGATTATATTCATTATGCTCTGCTCAGGTACAGAAGTATAAACTATACTGTGAATATATTTTTCAATTTATAAATAGTTAACACAGAAATAAAGCTTTGTAATTAAAATATTGTTTCTAGTATATGGAAAAAGTCATTTTCATAGAATATGTTATTCTAATAATACTAGAAAAATTAGAGTTTTAAAAAGATCATAGTGATTGTATAGGAATAGCTGGTCATCTTAGTAGCTTAATCTGGGTATCTCTTTCAAGCTCTCTAAGACCTTTGGATTTCAGTAGCAAACAGACTCAATATTTCTGAAACCCACATTACAATAGAGAAATATTTTTAAAGAGAGGTATTTAACGTCTTTTTGTCTTTCTTTTTTTGGATCATCTTTAGAAGGATTAAGGAACACTCGAGCTATACTAGTTTTTTTTTTTTTAATTGTAGAAAGCAGGCAACCTACAACTATTTCATTTCTGTGTATGTACAAAAATAAGGAAGGAAGCTACTAGGAGTCTGTTACATTGCACTGTGAAGCAGGGTGCTATAAAGAGGTCTACTGTTTGAATCTAGGCTCTACTGTTTAATACC
>CAUYPO010097769.1:0-33243 GCA_963574435.1 Cheirogaleus major | reverse complement strand
TACAAGTTAGCCCAAATTAAATGTCCTAATTTTAAATTTATGGAAAAGTTGTAAGGATTCCTATGTACCCTTTATCCAGATTCACCAATTGTTTACATTTTGCTCTCTTGACTTTGCATTCACATTCTTCTTTCTCTTTCTCTCTCTCACACACACATCCATATTATTTTTTTCAGCTCCATTTGAAATTAAATTGGAGATATTATGCTTCTTTACCTTTAAACATTTCAGTGTATATTTCCTACAAACAAGAACACTTACTAAACTCAGGGGTTTTAACACTGATACAACCCTATTACCTAATCCATAATCCATATTCTAATTTCATCATTGTTCTACTGACTCTTTTTATAGCTATTTATTTTTTTCTCAGTCAAGAATTCAATCCAGGATTGTGCACTGCATTTAATTGTCATGTCTCTTTGATCTCATTTACTTTGGAAAATTTCTCCAGCCTTTCTTTGTGTTTCTTGATCTTGAAATTTTGAAGAGTAAAGGCCAATTAATTTGTAGAATGCTTCTTAATTTGGGTTTGTCTGATGCTTCTTCATGGTTAGACGTGGGGTATGCATTTTGGGCAGGAGCACCAGAGAGTTGCCAGTGTGTCCTCCTCAGTGCGTCATATCAGGAGCCCATGATGTCACTTTGTCCCAATATTAGTGATGTTAGGTTTGATGACTTGGTTAAGATGATGCTCACTGGGTTTCTTCATTGTTGATTTACTATTCTTTCCTTTATGCATAATAAATAATATGTGGGGAGATACTTTGATACCATGTAAATATCCCATTCCTGGTCAAACTTTCATCCACTAATTTTAGCATCCATTGATTATTATTTAACTCCATTAATCCTTCCATATTTATCGGTTGGTAGTCTATTGTCAGGAAAAGCATGCCATTCTTCCTCATTTATTTATGCATGCATTTATTTATTAATATTTCTGTCAGTATGATTCATGGATTCTTGCCTTATTCAATAGGTTATAATCCATTACTATTATTATTTATTTTGACATTCACATTGTCCTAGATTTAGCCAGTGAGAGTCCCTTCAAATAGGCTCCTGTGACCTTTTGCTATGTCTCCATGATTCTTTAAGTTCTTCCTTGCTTTCTGGTGCAACACAAGTTTTCCAGCTCATCTGGAACTTCTTGTACTTTTTCTGCCCTAGCCCTGAGTAAAGCATTGCACCACAGAGGCTTGCTTCTGTTTAGTAGGGAATGACATTTAGAAACCAAGATCTGGATGTTGGTGTGCTCACTGCTACTGGTGTGTCATTGTTTCCAGGCCCATTCAGCTGACAGAGCTAGGAAATATGTGTGTTTATTTCTGTATCTATCTGTGTATTAAATATCATGACTGCATACTGATACCGACAATTTTAACTCTATATCACAAGATCTCCCTTTCCATATTTGTAACTCCCTTCTCCAACACTGAGAAACCTGGCTATAATTTAATTACAGTATTGTGGTCAGAAAACATACTTTGTAAGATTTCAATCAGTTGAAATTTAATGAGACATGTCTTATGGCTCAGTACTCTATTGTGAATGTTCCGTGTATACTTGAAATTAATATTTATTCTACCGTTGTTATTTAAATTTTAATTAGGTCAAGGTAATTGATATTGTTGTTCAGATCTTCTTATCCACACTGATTTTTTGGACTAGTTGTTTCAGCAATTATTCAGAAAAGGGTATTATAACATTTCTATTCATGATTATAGATTTATCTATTTGTCCCTTTAGTTTTATTGGTTTTTGCTTCATGTATTTTGAAGCTCTGCTATTAGGCACACCTATATTTATGATAATTATGTCTTCCTTATGAATTGATAAAATTCCTTTTGTCATTATGAAATGTGTCCCTTTTTATCTTTGGCAACATTTCTTGTCTTAAAATCTCTTGTTTGGTATTTTCCTTTGTCCCATCTGCTTCCATTTCTCTCTTCCTTCTTTCCTGCCTTTCTTTGGTGTTATCAAATACTCCATAATATTCTCTTTTAATTCTTTTATTGGCTTTTTAGCTATACTGCTGGGGTGGATGAGTTAAAGCATCTGGTTTGTGATCCATTTCTCTCCTGATTCTGGGGAGGTGCTCCTAGAAAATCAAAGGCAGCTGACCTGGTCTAATCTCTTTATAAACATGATGTTAACAGGATCTGATGGTAAATAGACTAATGATATTTTCTAGAATAACATTTATATTTGCAATGTTAGCAGAATGTTCCTGATTTAGGATTGCTTATGTAAATAAACTGAGATTCTGGATTATGGGAATAGAATCCCTGGAAAATGTCACCTAAGCTACGTGACCATCTGGGATATAAAATCTACATGTTTCATAACCAATTCTCCTTTCTGAAGGAAGAGATCTGGAAACCTCACTTAGATGCTATGCTATTAATTTGAGCCAGAAAGTACATTTCTGAAGTAGAAAGGAAGGACCTGGGGAATCATAGAGGATATCCCAGACATCTTTCTTCTTCATCTGTGCCTTTTGATTGTCTGTGCCCTTGAAATTGTTAGCAAAGCTTGATATGAGATAAAGTATCTCATTTGCATGGATCTTATTTAGTAATGTGATCCTTAGGGTTAGTTCAATTGCTTTGCATTATTTTTATTTTAGTGGTTGCTCTAGGGATCACGATATATATCCTTAATTTATCAGTCTACTTAGAATTAATATCATGCCATTTCATATAAAATCTAAGATCCTTGCAATAGCATTAATTCCTTTTATATTCCACCACCCACTGTATGTAGAATTGTTGATATATGTGTATGTATATATCTATATGTATCTATATATACATACCTTATAAATCTCATACTATATTAATAATATTAATACTTTTGTTTTAAATAGTTAATTGTCTTTTAACTAAATCAAGAAAAGAAAAAATGAAGTATTTTATATTTAGCCACATATTTAACATTTTCAATGCTTTTCATTACTTTCTGTAGCTCTGAATTTCCATCTGATGTCATTTTCCTTCAGACTGAAAAATTTCCTTTAGAATTTCTAGTAATCTAGGTATGTTGGCAATAAATTGTCTATTTCTGTACCTGGCAATGTATTTTCTCTTTGTTTTTGAGAGATACTTCTGTTGATATAGAATTTTGGGTTGATAATATAGTCATCCTTCAGTATACTTGGGGGATTGGTTCCAAGACCCCTGAGTGTACCCAAATCTGCACATACTCAAATCTTACAGTTGGCCCTGGGAACTCTGATATACAAAAAGTTGGTCCTCTATATATGCAGGTTTTACATCTCATGAATATTATACATCTGCATTTTGTTGAAAAAAATCTACATTAGAAATGCCATTCCATTGCCTTCTAGCTTCCATTGTTACTGATGAGAACTCAGTCATAGCTTATCTCATTTTCTCCTGGCTGCTTTCAAGATTTTCTCTTCATCTCTGGTTTGAAGTAGTTGGGCTTCACTTTGCCTTGGTGTGGTTTTCTTTCTTGGTTATTAATATATCATATAAAATAGATGGAGTTGATATTATTAACCCCAGATGACCTAGTAAAAAACTGAACCTTAGAGAAGTTGATTAATATCAGATTTAGTGGCAAAATTTGGGCTATATTTATCCAGTCTAGGGTTTGCTAAGCTTCTTGGGGTCGTAAGTTTATAATTTGTAACCAAATTTGGGAGAGTTGCGTCTACTCTTCCAATATTTTTTCTGCCCCATTCTCTCTTTCTCTTTTTCTCTTTTCCTTCTGATATTTCACTTACAAATATGTTAGACTGCTTGATACTTTTCCATTGTTTACTGGAGTCCTGCTCATTTTTACCAATATTTTCTTTCTATTCTTAAGATTGAATAATTTACATTAAGTGTATCTTAAAGTTCATTGGCCCTTTCTCTAACTGCTGCCTCAAATCAGCTGATTAGTTTACTCTGTAAAATTTTCATTTCAGGTATTGTACTTTTCAATTCTCAATCACATAGTACTTTTCAATAGTTTCTATTTCTCTGATAAGATTCTCCATCTATTCATTTATCTTGACCATGTTTCATTGTAATAGTTGATTTAATGTCCTTGTGTTTGCTAATTCCAAATCTTGGTCATCTTGGGGTCAGTTTCTGTCAATCGCTCAACATTAATTTGCCTAAGATGGTTTGCTTTGCATTATGTAATTGGTTGTTTTTAGTGGTTTACCTGCATATTTTCCCCACCAGACTTCAAACTCCTCAGTGTTTGGAATGGTTCTCTTCAACACTGTGTGACCCAGTAGTTATGTGGCCCAATAATCACAGAATAGGGTTGAATCAAAGCCAAGTATTCCTGATCTTATGTAGAAAAAGTAAATTTCTCCTTCCTTACTCCCACCTTGAAGCAGGTGTCCTAACTTTCCCATCTGTCCTATTGCTTGCCTTTCTCTCAAAGCTTTGCCCTCAGGTAGCAGCCAAGCACTCCTGCTAAGTGTGAACTTTTAAGCTTTAAAGGGCAACATGCCTTTTAAAAACGGGCTTTGCAATTCGAAATTAGAGTCACTAACAGTGGAGTTTCAGAAAGGACAATGAACTAGGCTGGTCAGCTGTCTGCCAGATAACTAACTCTTATCCACTGACTCAGAACTACCATCATTAAGACTGTCACTTGGTTTCTGAATGTGACCTAATAATCATACTTTAAAGATGGAGAAACTGAGGTAATCAGCTGCAATCACCTGACAATAATATGTTATATTGGTAGAATGTGTTATACTTTTAGATGTGAAATAGATGGAGTTGATATTATTAATCTCAGGTCACTTATGAAGACACTGAAACTTAGAGAGATTGATCAATGGCCCCAAAGTCACAGATTTAGTGGCAAGACTTGGCCTATAATTCAGACCACCTGCTTGACAGCCATTGTTACCTCTAATATGGACCTCTTTGTGGATGTCAGAAAAAGCACTTCTGGTTACCTCCATTATTGTGTAGTTCACTAACCAGCATTTATCAGAAAATGGGGCTTGCTGGCAATGATCAAGGAAAGCAGGATACACATCATAACAATATTCTCTCCCAGCAGCCACAGAGATAAACATTCTCTAGTTAAAAAAAATACAATTCCAGGGGGGAGGGGGGCAAGGGCAATATACATAACGTTAACATTTGTACCCCCATAATATGCTGAAAAAAAATAAAAAAAATACAATTCCAATGAACACGTAAGTTCTAGTTTTGGTTTAATATTTTCTGTTTGGACTCTAACTTGTAGAGCAAAGACTCTTAATGTTATAGGGTAATGGACTACTTTGAGAAGCTGAAGAAAGCTAGTTCTTCTTCTGAGAAAAATGTAAATATACACACATGGTGGCAGTTGATCTCAGGGGATCCTTGACTCTGTTGAAATCCATCCATTGAACCCAAGTTAACAATCCATTAACTATTAATAATTAGGACTACTAACCATCTTGGTTTGCATATGACTAAGGAGTTTCTCAGGATGCAGAACTTTCGGTACTAAATCAAGAAAGTCCAGAGTAAATCAGGATAAGCTGGTCACCCTAGAACCAAGTATTCTTTAAATTCCATTCCAGCCCTGGCATCATCTAGAATGCTGACCTGTGTAGCAAGAGCCGGTCAAAATGTAATTGCCTGGGTTCCATCTCTAGTTCTGGGCGGATTCCTTGGCAGCTTAATTTGAAGACAGCTGGCTCTGGGTTCTCTTTGATGCAGCAGACAAGGCTGTCTTCAAAGACACCAACTGCAGTAGGGTAGGCCCATATGGTTAGCAACTGATGGAAGAAGCAAAAGAAAGTACATTTTACACTGAGGATGCCAAGGCTTCAAATTTCCCAAGAAAGCATTGCCCTGGTGACTTGTTTCCAAGTGACTGTACCTGCTTCTCACCAGGTTTCAGTATCATGTTGACGGGCTCCAGGAAGTAGGTGTTCGCTTTAACATCATTCTGAAAACAGAAGAACACCTCTGCCACCATTGGAGAATTGTTCAAGATTGTCAGCGTCTCCATGTTGCCTGGGAACAAGGATGACTTGTACCTGGGGATGAACAAGAATGGGGATTTGATCGTGAGGACTGATGAGAATGCAGGTGGAAAAGGACGCTGTGATAAGCAATGTGATTCAAAGGACAATGTGGCTGCACTGAGGCAGTGGCATGGTGGCTAAAAACATGAGGTTTGTGTTTGCACAGACTTGCTTCTGAAAATAAATGCTACACTGTGACCTGACTCCCCTATGCCTTGTTCTCCTTATCTCTAAGATGGGATGATAGGACCTCTTGGGATTGCTGAGCATTGAGATCATGCACCTGAAGCTCTTGGGACAGTTGCAGATAGCAAATGTCCAGTGAATGAGAGTTACTGTTATTGCAAAGAATTCTAACTGAGAAATATGCAGATCTAGACTTCCATGTGCTTATATTCCCATGAGAGATTATCATTTGATTATTTCACATCTGTCTTAGAGATGACCTCATTCATCACCTTCCACACCCTCACAGGATATTACTGTTCTGAAATGGATTCATTTGGCCTTGTTTGCTGTTACAAGGCTCTTTCTGTTCCCTAGTATCTTAGGGAGAGATCCGCAGGGTAGAGCACTGTGGGCACAGGAAGATGCCCATTAATGGCAACTGAACAGAAAAGGAGCCACAGAGAAGGCACAAGGAGTAAAGATGTGCATCACCAGAGGCCAGGAAAGCAGAACCAGTCTGAAAAGCCTTTTGGACAGGCTATGATGGAGGACAGAAGGAGAGACAATGAGAGAGACCAAATCAGAGTCAGAGGGACGAGAACTCTCTGCCAAAGGGGCGGTCATCTAACCCATTTCACCACCATCCAACACTGTGCTAGCAGTTTCACGTGCGTTACCAAGTTCAGTCCTCACACATCTGCACGGTGAATGTTATCTTCTCATTTTTCAGATGATGCCACTGAGGCTAATTAGGTGTAAAAGAATAAATGAATAATATCCAGTTGCACTGGGCCTTGTTTTGGATCACTGTAGTCACCTTCTTCCTAGATCAGTGTTCTCTGGCCCTGCCTCCTGGTTAGTTCCAATGCTGCCCACACTCATGCCTCTCTGAATAACCATTCCTGCCCTGACTCCTGCCCTAGACTGCTTTGTACATCATGTCCCTCAACCTGACCCTCACTCCTTCTCCTCCTAGGCCCTTCTACTAGGCCTTGAAGACACTCTCCCTCATCAGCACACCCTCTTCACATTTCTGCTCTAGTCCAGCGTCTCAGGAAGCAAAGTAGAGGTAATAAGGTGATGGAGGACAGAGATGGCCCATGAGCCACACCAAAGAAGCACAGAAATAAACTCTCTCTACATATCGCAGTAAATGCCAGATGAATGAAGACCTGGTAGAGACTATGGTGCCAGTTTTGGTCTCATTTCCGATCTGTAAAATAAGAAATTTGTGTATCACTGAAAAAACTAGTATCATTAAAAATTTATGCCCATCAGTCTCACCTGGGACCCTAATTCTGCCTGATAATCTTAATTGTCTCTCTAATATGATCCTTTTTCAACTTCCCCCCCAAAATGTTTTGCATTCTTTCTCTGTTTCTCCAACATTTTTAACTTCCTCTACTTCCCTCACTCTTGGGGGAAGCTCGCTCATCATTTGTCATGGAGGAAACAGACACAGTTGCATAGGAACCTCCTCGCCATTCCAACCAAATCTCTAAGCCCACTTTCACCCGGAGCCATCTTGCCTTTTGATGGTGGCGCCTCCTCCTGGCAAAGGCCAGCATGCCTGCATCCAGTCGCACTGTCTCAGGGAGCTACGCCACGGGGAAGGCCCTTACTTCCTCCTGAAACTCCAACCTCTTCCTTCTACTTGCCTTTGACACACAAACATCCTAAGATCAACCATGTATGAACAGCCTTCCCTCGACACCATGTCTCCTTCCCATCTCTCTTCACAGCCAAGTATTTCCAAAGAGTTACCTTCACACCCTGTCTCTTTTCTCTCATCTCCCAATGAGTCTTCAACTCACTTTGCCTGAGCAAAGGATTCTTGCTAAGGCCCCTAGCAACCTCCATGTTATTGAACCCTGTGGATGTCTGTGCCCCCATCTTTCTGCCCTCTGCAGCATTCAATGTAGCAACCATGCCCTCTTCTCACGGCTCCACGACCCACCTTTTCCTGGTTTCCCCCAACAGCTCCAGCCCTCTTTCTCATGGCCTTTGCTGGCTCCTCCTCTTGTGCATGGTGGAGTTCTCCAGAACTCTATCTTTGGTTCTTTTCTTCTTACTGCATACAGTAGTCTTAGGCAATCTCATCCATGCCCATGCTTTTGTTGTCTTGAAGACAGACCTCTCCTTTGAGAACCAAAACCATATAGCCTATTCCCCGCTTTATGTGGCTAATAGAGATATCTCCAAACATCTTAAACTTAATACTTCCCGGAGTGAACTCTTGATGCTACCCTTCCGAAAGCTGGTCCTCTCCCAGGCTTTCCCATTTGGGAAAATGGCATCCCTCTTCATATAGGTGCTTAGCAGAAACTTGGGACACAACAATCCAGTTCTCCTAATGTGTAGTTTTGGGCTGAGGCTACCTCTATGTACATAGGAACCCTACTTGTACTGTTCATGAGCCCAACCCAGGAGTATGAAATCTACTTTCAAATAACGGAACACTTACTTATCTCTTGATTTTCCACAAAGCAGTGGCCCGAAGTAATACCTCTCCATGCTTGTAATATACTTCTTAAAGAGGACCTCATCCGCCTTCATGTCCATCTTCCGCTGAGGGAATACCACTCTGAACACGGGGGAGGAAGAGATGAGGAGAGGCTGCCTAGATAGAAGTTCAATGCTGCCACGTGGTGTGTACATGAACCCAACACTCCCTGTTCAGCAAAAGGTTACGGTATCTGGAGACGGAATGACTCTTAATTTGAGGACCTCTGTTGAGACTTTATCCCAGCTCCCTGCCCCCCAACCCTAGAAAAGATAGTATGGTTTTAATTTGAGAAAAAAGATTCCTAATGGTGTCTTCCATAATAAGGACTGGTGAACTGGTGATGGAGCTGAGTTGGGTGTTCTGTCTTACTGCACCTGGCTAGGAAAATTCCCGAGAATCCCTATGAAAAACCAGCTATGGCAGATATTAATGAACTTCTGAGTTCCTTGGTCCCATGTGGCCCTCTGGTGAGAATTATAAAAAAGCTCCTGTTGGTGCTTTTCACAAGCTATGAAAGGCCCCTTTCTCAAGGGGGACCTACCCTGCTGGCTTGCTCAGCCAGGTACCTCTGTGTGGTGCACAAGCTGCACTCTGGAATTCAACAGCTCAGAAAAAAGTCTTCCCATGGACAGTCACACATATATTCATGTTATAAGATGCAATTTAAATGTGTTTAATAGTTAAGTGAGCAAACTAGCTAGAGGAAGACATTTTCCCTTCCTTCTACACCTATGATCATTCTCTCCATCTCAGTCTGCGAATGCCCCATGAGCTGTCGTCATCCCTACAGCTCTTAGCCAATGTCCCAGACACTGACGCCAGATACAAAAGGGTCAGGGATGCTGTCTCGATTCCACGTTATTATTAAGAGCCTCCCCTCAAAGTACTTGGGGGAAAACTAAAATGTACCTGTCAACCTTTTCTTTAAAAATAAAACACACTTACTTTGGGTCCTGGCAAATGTACGGGTAAGTGCAGACACCTCGGCAATAAAGCTGGTACTGGCGGCGAGTTCCAAGGATCTCAAAGTTGAACGTTTGGTCAAAGTTCCCAAGATCTTCGGAGGAGAAGTGCACTCGCAGTGTGACCTCACCGTTGGCTGGCACAATCCACCGGAAGTGACTCAGCCTGCAAATGACCACCGGGCTTTTAGAGTGCAAGTGCTTCCTTCCAGCTGAGAGAAGACAGGAGGGCTGCCCGGGAGGAGCCCTGTCCTGCTGGGGTTAGGCGTGGTGGCCCACAGTTCCCGCAGCAGGACAGCCCTGGTGGTGCTGGGGCCACATCCCATGTGGTGCTGGGACAGCCACACCCTCAGTTTGGGGCTCCAGCATTCCCCCCTCTGGGTTGTTCAGAGGCCTACCTGGTGAACTTTTCCTGGGAGTGCTGCCCGTCTGGGCTGTTCTGGTCCACGTCTGACAGTGGGGCCATGGCTCCATCAGTTCCCCCAGAAAGGCCCTTCCGGTTGACCGCCACGCGACGCTTGTCCTTTGGAGTCTCACGGGATTGGTCAATTTTTTCTTTTATTTTCTGTTTGCTCCCTTTAAGTGAGGTGGCCTGATCCTCTTGAGCCTTCATTAGAAATGAACACGAGGTCTTAAATATTCATCTTATGTACACACAAACAGAAGACAGGGGTCCTTACGGCAGAGCAAGGCCCAGCCTCCCGCTGTAGTGACAAGAAGGCCAAAACCCCAGAGAAAGCTTCAAACTGGCAGGGCTCCCGGCAGTACCTCCCTCCGTCAGCAGGGGCGTCTAGTTTTTTGGCATTGCTAGGCCAGTCACCCCTGCCCGCTTGTTCTCTACTTTTCCAAAATTTTGTTGCCATATTCTGTTCATCATTGTCTCTCTCCCTTCCTCTTTGTTCTTAGGATTTATACATTAATAAGACTTACTGTTTTGGGAAGGAGTAGAGATAAACATATATGTTTGATCTGCCATGTTTACTAACAAGTTCCCACTTTCATGTTTCCTGATCAAAAATTTTGTTTTTCCTTTTGTGCCTTTTAATTTATTTGTCATTTCCAACTTTTTATTTTGGAAAACTTTCAAAGCTGAAGACCCGGTACAGTAAGGACTAGTGCTAACCGTTGTTACCTTTTAGCCATATCTACGTATCACTTTTTCTTTTTTGAGACAGAGTCTCACTTTGTTGCCCTGGCTAGAGTGACGTGGCGCCAACCTAGCTCACAGCAACCTCAAACTCCTGGGCTCAAATGACCCTCCTGCCTCAGCCTCCCAAGTAGCTGGGACTACAGGCATGCGTCACCATGCCTGGCTAATTTTTTCTATATATTTTTAGTTGGCCAATTAATTTCTTTCTATTTTTTTTAGTGGAGATGGGCTCTTGCTCTTGCTAAGGCTGGTTTCGAACTCCTGACCTTGAGTGATCCTCCTGCCTCGGCCTTCCAGAGTGCTAGGACTACAGGTGTGAGCCATCGCACCTGGCCCAATACTGTTGTGTTTTAAAATAAGTCATTTTAGCATTATTGAGCTTAATAAAAGGTCAAAAGAACTTGTATAAGAATTTATGAAGCCCTTAATTTCTCAAGAAACATGATAATGAAATATAACTTGAACACAATATTTTTGAGCCCCGAGTATCTGCCATGGGGTTTGTAGTAATATCAACAACCACATGAAAGCAAGAAGACATATCATTGCATAAGAAGCAATAGCATCTACTTCAGCAGCTTATTTTTATTTTAGAAGATGAAGCCTAAAGGTATCAGCTTACTACAGGCTGTGGGAGAAGGTGATTTATACCATACTCTGTGAAACATGTCTTTTGATTACCTCAGATGATTGTTCTTCTAAATTAATTTTGCTCACTTTTATTTCCAATATCCTTGTGGGTATATGTAAAATGCAGTAATATCTAGTAATGTATTGGTTCTATCTGCAGAAGAACTTCACATATAGTTAAATGATGTCAGTTTTATATTGTTGGCATCTGAGGCTTCAAATAGAAAAGTTAATTAATTAATTAATTAGTTAATTAGTTAATTTGTTTCCAATAATGGTTTAAATTTTCATTCAATTTCAAAATTAACATCAAGTTATAGAAGTTCATTCTAAAAAAAATTAAACATCTGATATTATCTTGAATTATTTTGCAAATTCAGTTAAAAAGTTAAGCATGAGGGTAAGTTTATTTGTTGTAGCAGTGATATTTCCTATTGGAATTCATTTGAGCATTACTGCATTACTAAATTAGCAAATTTGAGGAGTCAACTAGATTCCATAGGTCACTAAATTATTAAATTAAAAAATCTAATGAACAGATATAAATTCATAATTGGTGATTTTGTACAAATAATGTATAAATTTATCCAATCAAACTGATGCTGTACTTGTAATATTTTAAACTAAGGATGCTTAAAAACATGTTTATATATAGGCAATAACTTCAAAATTTTAATAAAACTGATATATATTTTTTCTTTTTATAAAACTGATATTGACTAGAAAAATATACTTCAACATGGTGGTATGCATCATATCGCTTGTTTCTTTTTATTAATCAAAAAAATTTTTTTTCAAAGGAGAGGGCTTAATTTTGTTTGCATTTTGAAGAAAATCATTTGGGGATTTTTAATCAAAATATTAAACGAATGAAGACCCAAAAGCTGCAGCTTTTCAAGCTTTCAGTGAATTGCATTCATTAAGGACAAAGTTTGCAGAATGGAAAAATAAGTTAATATGTATTATGCAAAAGCAAGAGAGACACTGAAAATTTTTCATTAGTTGTTGATAATTATAATAATAAGTCTATTATGATAATTTTATAATTGAATTTCTGAAATATATAAACTTGAGAGAAAGATTTTTTAAATTGGAGAGCTTATTTTAATTGGATGTGTTTATACTCTTGCCTAGAATGAAGATAAAAATATCTATAATTTCATAGCATTTAAATTTGGTAGAACATTAAAAACAATTACAAAGAACACATATGATGACTTTTTCTTGTAAATATAATAATACAAGTAGGGTTGTAAAATAAAGGCAAAAGGACATTACTGTGACTATATATGAGGCAATGTATTAACATATTTCAATTTATTAACACATTATCAAAATTTTAAATTAGAACCTCTATTTAGGAGAATTTGCTTTACATTTACTATGTAGATAAGTGCTCATAGAAAGAATATTTCTCAAAGTTATGTTATATTTATGTTGTATAAATATATATTATATAAATATTATAGTGATATTTAAACATAAACCTTAAAATGATATATAGGTTGAAAATTAATAACAATAAAATGCAATGGAAAGAAGACTGCAGGAAAGTTCATGACAAAATTTAAGTTAATAAGACTATCTTATTAAAAAGCATCCTTTTCACCCCAGAAAAATACCTATTGTAAAATATTAATAACATATATGGCCAAATTGATTAAAGTATATAAATCTATACCAAAATAATTATTATAATACTATTATTATTTATATAAGCAAAAAAACATATTTGAATATATATTTTGCTTTAATTTACAGGAGGAGTTTTAATTTTTTACAAAAATTTAGTCATGAAAATAATTTATAAATAAAACATGAATTTTCATCACACCTCTTCTTTATAAAATATCCTGGTTTGGCAGATATGCTACTTGGTTATTCCAACTGTAGAAAATAGAAGGTGCTTAGGAGTTGAGACAAACAAATATTCAGCATATACTGAGGTATTTTAGGTCATTAAATATGAAATGTCCGATTTTGAACCAAAAGTTTTGTTTATTATGTCTCAAAGGAGCAGTACAATTAATCAAAGTTTGGCTAAACTATCAACACAGGTTTGCCATCTTAACGATAGCTTGTTTATGCCAGTAGCCAAGAAGCCTGGAGAGCAAGTGGTAATAAAATCACAAAAGGCATTTTTCCATAGCTTGTTGAGAATTGAATATTATTCTTTGCAAGAAGTGGTTCAAAGCCTGGAAGAAGTGGTAATCAGCTGGCGCAAGGTCTGGTGAATACAGTGGATGACAGAGAGTTTCCAAGTCCAGCTTCTATAGTTTGAGCAGTGTTGTTTGTGTGACATGTGGTCCAATGTCCTCATGCAAGAGGATTGGTCTCTGTTGACCAATCTCGGCTGCTTAATCACAAGCATCCTCATCATTTCATCCAGTTGGTTGTAGTGGACATCCGCTGGAATCAATAAAGCAGGTTTCATAAAGCTGTACTGGATAACACCAGTGCTGGACCACCAAACAGACACCATTAGCTTTTTTTGATGAATATTTGGTTTTGGACTGTGTTTCAGCACTTCATCCTTATCCAACCCTTGTGACAAATGTTTGCGATTGTCAAAAAGAATCCATTTTTCATTCCATGTAACAATATGGTGTAGAAATAGTTTGCTTTTATGCCGTGACAGCAAAGAAAGGCAAACTTTGAGATGATTTCTCTTCTGACGCTTGTTTAATTCATGCAGAACCCATCTATCCAGCTTCTTTACCTTGCCCATTTGTTTCCAGTGGTCCAATATTGGAACAGTAACATCAAACTTTGCTGCTAATTCATGTGTAGGTTAAGATGGATCTGCTTACACTACAGCTTTCAGCTCATCATTATCCACCTTGGTCTCAGGTTACCCATGTGGCTCATTTTCAAGATTAAAATCACCAGAATGGAGCTTCTCAAACCATCAACATACTGTGCATTTGTTAGCCACATCCTTCCTAAACACTTCATTGATATTTTGAGCTGTCTGCACTGCATTAGTTCCGCAATGGAACTCATATTTGAAAATAACACAAATTTTTTACTTATCCATGATCTCACAAAAATTGCTCTAAAAAATATGAAAGACAATCACAAGTCAAGACATGCATTTGAAAGACTAAGGATGTACCTTCACAATAAAAATAAAACATGAAATGTCAAAGTGAAATGTCAGAGATATCAACTGTCAAACTTAGTACTGAAGGAAATGGGACATTTCACACTTAATAACCTAACATGTTAGTTTTGTGTATGTTTGAGCTGAAAATTTTACACTTTCTAAAATTCAGTCTTTTGGCCTGAGGCAAAAATATTTCTTTAAAATTTTTCTTATACTTATATTTCATAGAAATCTTCATTTCTTACTAAACATTAGTTGTACCCACAATTGAGATATTCTAGTTTGGACCTATTTTACAACAAACCTAGAATTATTATTTCATGTGGAATTTATCTAACCTTATGCCCGTTGGTAGAAATCAAAGGAGTAGGGGGAAAGTAGCATCATATTTCAGATAACATGTCCAGTACTATAGTATATCCTGTATAAAAGTTAAAATTTGAATATGTTGTTTTGGCATTTGCTCCTATCCTCTCCTCAACCTTGTCTTTGAATGTTTGAAGTCATTCCTAACTTGGGGTCAGGGGAAGGGAGGATACTTTTGAGACTCTGATAAAGAAAGAACAGGTGGCTTCTTTCCAAGCTAGGCAGCAAAGGGTATGTCCTAGAATTTCCTATACTCTCCTAGCCCGATCTCCCTGGAACAGGTGGATCAAATATGTACTAAATTACTGGGAGACTTACAAATAAGTCCTTAGAATTTCTGGCTAATTAGGTGAGGAAACCAAGACTTAGAATGTTTGAGGAGGAATAATTTGGAGGTGGTAACTCAATCCAGAGACTGACACACGGTGGCAACAAATGGCTGCAACAATATGCAGTTTAAAGTTGTTTACAATATACAAAGCAGGATCCATTCATAATCCTGTCATTTGGAGAATAAATGTGAGGACATGGCTTTTATCTTGACTCAAGCCTAATGTGAATTAACTACTTTTAATAAATTGTTGAATGTTAGGAATATCAAATCAATATTCATACTTTTTCAAAGGACTAGTATATTTGTTAGGTTTCCTTTGAACCTAGATGCGTAATATTGTCAATGCTTTTCCCATTTAATAAGGTATCCTCAAATATGAAAATCAAAATATTTATGTTTTCACCAAAACATAACTGTAACTTTTTTTAGATCTCAAAAATCTATCTACAGATTTTCTCCTTGTTTTTCTCCAAGATACCAAACAGCTTGACTTTTTCCCCCCACTGAATTTAATAAATTGAATGAGAATAAATCTGAATAAATTTGGGTAGTTTTCAATCACCACCATATTTTTCAATAAATGTTTTTATTTTAAAAATTTTCAATAAACCAGATCATATGATTTGAGTTCAGATACAAAAGTAACTGCCTTATGGATAAAATGGAATTATCTAATTTAAATGGATATGTGGATATAATTAAAACATTATACTATGCATTAACATAGCTACAGAGTTTTTTCGTCAATATTTTTAACCTCAAGGTTGAAAGTAATTATGCGTAATTGGTTTAGCTTCTATTAATATAATTAGATTACCATGATGTAATTTCAAATGTGAGTGTGTGTATTTTGGAATTAATTTTTAGCAATTAGCTTCCCAGTAGATACACTCAGCATTATAATTTGAATTTTGCTTCCAGAAAGTTACTGATACAAATTTGAGAACTCTGTTGTCTCAATCATTGTTTGTTGAAGAACATTCTTTGTCTGGCATATAGTTGACAAACTCTGGCCCGATCTATGTACGTTATGCATCATAAACATCCAATATCAAAGTATAATTGCCATTTTCTTCTTCACTGCCAATATAATGATGGCTCTTATCTGGTTGTGTACATATTTACAAATTATAAAAAGTAAATCATTCCTGCTTTTGTGCCACTACTGTGTTTGTATAATCTCTTATCATGGCACTTATAACACTTCATTTTTCTTATACTTGTGTCTGACCATGTTATACAAACACACACACACACACCATACCACACTCTACTGGGTTTAATAAAGAAAAAAAAGTTGATTGCCTCAGTTCCCATTTTTCAACAGATTACATTTGCCCTGTAAAAGTACAGGTTAATGTAGATGTCACTATACCTTTGCATCATATCAAATTTAATTATTTTATCTTCATATCTGTAGTCTATTAGCCAACACTGCTTTCCTATTCAACCTCATCTTTCAATACTCCTTAAAACGTCCCCTCCACTACAACTTCACTACTCTCATTATTTCCTTTATAAGATTTTTGTTTGTTTGTCTGTTTATTTTTTTAGTCCCCTTCCTATGCAATTTTGTTGGTTCAATATAGAAAAAAAAAGACTATCATATTACTCAAAATCAAGATAGGAGTTTTGGGCTGATCTGTGCCTTTTTATGCATTTTTGTGAAATTCACTGTGGTCTCTAGGTGTGTGATTATTCTACATAAACTCAGAATGATAACCTTGTCCATTCACAATGAAGTTGTGAAGATTAAATGATGCAATGAATCTGCAAGAGCTGAGCGAACCATCTGACTTCAAACATACCTTCTTTCTACTGTGCAATACTGCCTCTTTTATGAACTGTCGCACTTTTATGTTGAAAGTCTATATTATTATCACAATTGTGGTAAGACTAAATTCAATTCAGTGAATATCTATTGGGGCTCTACTCTGTGCCTGGTACTTTTTAAGATGTTGGGGGTGTATTAGTGAGCAAACAAAGAAATATGGTTCTCTTAGTGCTTACATGTTAGGGGTGGGGAGACAACAGTGAATATGTAATGAAGTAAAGAAAAAATGATAATTTCATATAGTCATATAACTTGTACAAGGTCATGAAATAGGGTGATGTGATCAAGACAGACTGAAAAGAAACAAGGCTAGGGAAGCTGTTCTTAGAGATTGATGATTGTGTCATGTCATCTCAAGTTAATTCATGAATATCTTTTTGGTTTTTAAACTAAATTCAAAACATTCATTTTCTTTTATTAAAACCTATTATAGGCAAAGCATAAAATGGTTTTGGTTTATCGAGGTTTATTATTTAGGGTTAGGAAAATGGACTTAAATAAAAGACAAAAACCTCTTTAAATTTAGGTAGATCTTGTTCCCAACTTCCAGTTCTAATCTACTGCTATGCAAACTGTCAGTTCTCTTATTTATAAATTGGAGGAAAATGTAAAGCAACTGGCAAAATACTTAGCAAAAAACAAAAGTTTGTTGTCTTCTTTTTATATTTTTAATTTTCATGGGTCCCTAAAATCTTTTTATTCCTTTAGTTTTCATGAGTCCCTACATTCTATTATTTATATTAGTAGTACCATCCCTATCTGATACATGAATCCATTCTAAAATCTTTATTTCCATTTCAAACTCATTCCCACTCATGACCATTTAATTTCTTTTGAAATACATTCACTGATAAGGAAACACATTTCATTCACACCTGTAATCACAGCACTTTGGGATACTGAGGCAGGAAGATCACTTGAGGCCAAGAGTTCAAGTCTAGCCTGAACAACACAGTGAGACTCCGTCTCTACAAAAAATTTAAAAATTAGACATATATAGTCATACACAACTATAGTCCCAGCTACAGGGGAACCTGAGGCAGAAGGATCCCTTGAGCCCAGGAGTTTGAGGTTACAGTGAGCTATGGTCAGGCTACTGAACTTCGGCCAGGGATACAGAGTGAGACTCCGTCTCTTTAAAAAAAAAAAATTCCACATTTCATATAATTTCTCTTCATCTGTGGTCCATTGAGTCCTCTTTGAGATTCAGAATAGAAAAAGAACCAAATAGGTGGGAATTATCATCAACTGAAGTAAGATAGACTATTATTATTATATTTTATTATTAAAATAGTATCTAATTTTATAAATATCAAACAATTTAATATATTATTAAAATACTAACTGGATATAGTATTACAGGTTTGTATTAATGCTTATCAATTTATTGTATGACATTTTCCACTTCTTATAGAGACAGCTATGTGTGATGGGGTTAATTGTAGCACATGGGGGAGAAGCTAAGGGGAAAGAAATTCATATTTTTGTGAAAATCATCTATTGTTTTAGTAACTGCTGTATTTGAAAACCCTGACAGCCAGTTCCTTTATTCAAGAACATTTATTCCCATATGTTTTGTGGTCTCACATCATAAAAATTACCTATTGGAAGAGTTATTGCTTCAGGCAATAATGAGACCATAAATCTGTTAGCCTCCCTTAAGGTCCCTGGAAATACACAAGAGCTGTTGTTTTCCTGAAAAGTGTAAAATCATCATTTTTGTTGATATTCATTTAAATCAGGCAAGTTTCTCCACTTGGGGCAGAATTGCTTTGATAGAAACTAAATCATGAGGTCTCCAACTCACAGCAGTTGGAGACACTTTGATTGAACAAAGCAATTATGGTGTTGAAAATAAGATTGCTTGACAAAGAACATCCAAAGTACGTATTATATGGAGTTTGCATGTGGAGATCACTTGTGCTCTAGGCAAGCAAGAATGCTCTGACAATTTGATCTCTAACTGGCAAATTTCTGGCAGAGATTATGTGGAAGAGATATAGTAGTAGTGTACATGTTTTCTTACTACTGCTTCTTAATTTCTGTAATAAAGAACAGATATTTTCATCTTACTAAAATGGAGAGATTTACAATTCCACATGCAGGACTAGAATAATAGGGAAGTAAACTGATTTGTAAAGCTGCACAATATTGGAAAAAACATTTTACTTGGAATCAGAAAAACTGGGTTCAAATTAGCTACCTAACCTTTTTAGCTATTGGAAACAATCCTGCCTGAGCCCATTTTCTATCTACGAAAAGAAAAGTAATGTCTGGGGTGTACTCAATAAAAGGTTGCCCGGTCATTGCTCATTGATTCTGATACATTCAGGTTCTGAAAACTTTAGGATCAAGGAAGCCTGAGAACACCTCTACCTTTGGGCAGTCCTAGATAATCAGTTCACATTTATTACCATTTCAAATCTGCTTCTGACTTTCTATCCTTCTGAGTGAATGTTTTCTCATCCATAGTTGTTCAGATGGTGTTATAAAATATGGTCAAAACTCCTCTCTTTAGTCTTATTTTAGATAGGTTCAAAGATTCATTTAATTTTGAAGATAATAATTTTGTTGTTAGTCACTGCAGGATACAAGTGATAAAAAGTAAAGGAAACAGTAACTATGAAAGAATTTATAAAGTCAGAAGAGATTTAACATTTACTGCACATCTACCATATTTGTTCCTCCATTCCTTAAACAATCCTGTGAAATGGTGTTAAAAAAGAGGCCTAAAGAGATTAGATGATTTGCCTAAGATAAGGCATATACATAAGAAAGAATCTGAATTCCAGTTATTCTAAAGCCAGAGATAATGCTTATTATTATAGCCTGCTGCCCAACAGGGATAGCAGTTTCAGTATCTTTTGGAATTATATCTACTGTTCATAGCCCCTTTTTTTAATTCAAATGACGTTGTGCTCTTTTACTCCTTAGGGCAGAATTTATTAAACAGCTAGTCCCTTCTTTAAATTAGAGTGAACCATTCCTGTGTGATTCCAACTCCCACACCAGTGGTTCATCAGAATGGCGCAATGTAAAATATTGGTAATAAGACAGACATTAGTTGGACTTCTGGTTCTGGCAGTTAATAGCTATGAATTTTTGGGTCACATTGTTGAATCACCTGAGATACTTGTTTTTTTAATCTATAAAATGCTGATAATATTTCAGGTTGCAAGAGTTTTCACCAACATAAATGGCCTAGGCTATGGCTTGCATATTTATTTAAAAATACATGTTAGTAGTGGTGTAAGTATGCTCAAATGGGAACACACCCAAGAGTGGAAACCTGACCAAGTGTAATGTTAGCATAAGAAAAAGATAGTTGGATTGTGGATCCTATTGTCCCACAATTGAGTCATTTGGCCCTGCAAGGTTAGTGAACGCTACATATAAGAGTATTTCTTGGAGAATTGACAGAATGAATATGAGTATATTATTGTCCCCCATCACCAATCATATACTTGACATTTTGTATTATTTTATTCTTATGTTAAAGTCGTGAGCTTGAATTCTAAAACTTTAAAAATATATATTTTTAGATGCACATAGTCTCCATATGACAATAATTGCTGGTGAGCTTTTATTGTTCATCAGGACTTTGTGAGGTTAAAGTCTCTTGAATTAAGTAAAAAGTTGATTCCACAAATTATGAGGCCCCTTCACATTGACAAGATTGGGGGCAACACATGTATTGGTTCTATAAAACATTCTAGATACTACATATATTAATTAGGGTACTGGCAAGTTATAGATACCACACAGGTTATTTTAGCAGGAAGAATTTAATATAGGCAATTGGATAAAACAGTACTGTGAAATTGGAAAGGCAAGAAAAGACCCTACCTATGGGAACTGAGGCCTCTCCAAGGCCCAGTTTTTTCATCTTTAAAAAGAAAATGGTAATAGCCTCTGTGTGTCCACGGATGAGATGCCAGGTAATTGCTCATTGGCTCAATGTGTATTAAGTCCCCCAAACCTGTATTTAGGCTCAGGGAAGTCCACACATGAATACCTCTTCCTTTATATATACTGTAAAATCTCAGCCTATATTCATTAACTTCACCAGGATAAAGAAATGTTGCTGGGTGGCACTGACAGGAATAGGAAACAAAACCAGCCAGTGCAAGTTCCTTCTCCCTTTTCAATACATCCCTCTTTGCAGAATCTTTCAGGGAGGCAGCAGGAAAAGAATTGTGGTTGGTACAGTTCCTGTTCTATTACAGTCAGGCAACATACAGAAGGGTGGGTCAGAGATGAAGAGACAATAGCTTACTAATCAGCACAGTATCTTGGGTGAATGGGGTAGAAGATGAACTGGTAAGACAAAGAATATAGTACTTGCCCCCAAGAGAACTGTTTTGTAAAAACTCCTGTGCTATTTTTAGAAAGGTAAAATAAGAGGAAGAGTTGAAGTAGGCATGGTAGATTTCATAAGGGATGAAGAACTTCATGCCAGCAAACTTAATAAGATGAAGAGAGAAACAAAAGTGGACAAGTAAGAGAATAAGTGGAAGCAAAATGAAAATGGAATGAGTGTAATGTGGTGAAGGTGGGAAGAGAAGAAATGGAGCTGATTGAAATGAGATTGAGCTAACTAAGAGGGAACAAACTAGGGAGAGATTGGAAACCCCAATACTTTCCACATCCTATGGTCCACAGACCGTAAGAGATACTGGAGAGGTAATATGCTTGTTATAGATAACTGGCATGGCTTCTTTTTACTGGAATTGCCAAACTGATTTATCTAACTATATTTACTAACCAACTTTATTTCTAGTGAACACAAGATTAAAGGAAATTGTCCTAAAGGACCAAACAAAAGACTGTATTTAACATTCACTGGGAGGCACTGGTTGTGTAGCACAAGGAAATCAAGATATAGAGCATTTCAAACTGGGCTTCATCTGTTATCTGTGTCACTGAGTACAGAAGAGTATCAGTTCCTAATTTACTAGTTTCCTTTTGGTTAGGAAATAAATGATTATTACTTTGAGTTGGATAAACATCCAAATAAAATGTTTCTTGAAAGTATGAAGTAAGGAAAATCCTATGTTTAAGAGGTAAATTTAATTTATTTAACTGTAGGACTGAACTATAATTCCTCATCCCAGCTATATCAGCAACCAGAGAGATTGGGTGGTCAAAAGCAGCCTCATATGCTTTGAAAGATCATCACTTATACATTGGTTTATCAGGGTCAGCACCCTCAGGATAGCGTTTTAAAAGCCTAACAGGTTCTTTTCTATGGCCTGAGAAGGACACTCTCTTCCATATATCCTTTATTTAATTAATGCTTTGTTAAGATTATGCATCAGGTGAGCAGTGTTAACTTTGCTACTGTAATTAATAAATTTAAATATCACCTACATAAATCAAAAGCCCTTAAATTTAGATAGTGAACACAAAAATTAGTCAAATCTTAAAACACCTCAATAAAGTCATAAGTCTAACGTACCAAATTAATTTAAATACTTCAAATTCCTTAAACACGTAAAATATTATAGTTCTTACAAAAATCATTAGAGTATCTACTTCAAAATGTCAATTCTGTGGATTTTTTTATTTTATTAGTATCTCTATACTAATATGATTTTATATCTCCCTGGGGTTATACTTTTATTCATTTATGTCCACTAATTTTATCAATCCCCAAATCAAACAGAATGTAATCTCAAACTAGCTGATATTGCAGATTCTATTTCATTGACCTATTCATTCTTTGTTGTGTCAAGGGATCTGTTTACATCTTCTAAGTAGATTGAAACCTGAGTCAGTGTTTATTTGGCTTGGCCTTTTCTCAAACAAAAGTTTACTTGGTACATAAATGGTACTTTCTGATTATATGCCTTCTTTTAGAATCTGGGGCTGACTCATAGTTGCCTCCATGTCAAAGAAATATTGGTTACAGTGTTCTACCTCAGTTTATAATTAACATCACTATGCCCCATTGTCATTTCATAATTACTAGCAATATCCATAAATTTTACACTTAAGAAGATTAGAAACTGAGGTTTTTTTTTAATTGTTTTTTTATTCCATCTTGTATTGGGGGTACAAATATTGTTAGGGTTACATACATTGCCCCTCCCCCCCCCACATGCCCGCGCTTCAAGCGAGTCCAATCCCCAGGTGGTGCGGATGGCACACGTTATGTAACTCTACACTACTTCCCCCTTCCCGCCTGCCCTGGGTTTTTATAGACAACTTTCCTCTGATATTATACAGATAATCTATCATTTTATTGTGTGTTGTTGGATACTATATAGCTTGCTCACTATTCCTTGAAATAACCCTTTTATGCTAAAATATATAGAAAAAATGCATTCCATAATTTTAAAATACTACATCTATTTAAATGAAATAAACATCCCCTTATCAAAATTAATTAAATACTTATCATGCTTTAATGTATTTGCTCTAATTTTATACTGAATTTTCATACTCCAAATTGTATTTGAAATTTTCCATATTTGATATAATTATAAACATGTTTTTTCACATATTGAACTCAATTTTATTAATATAATTAAAATTCAGTTCTTGATATATAAATTATTACAATTAATCTGTTGGGAACCACAATTAACTAAATCTTGTCTTTTAAGGTACTGCTCAGAAAATTTTGAAAGCATCTTAAATTTCTGGCAAAGACAAGATACAGGCTCCTGTTGTCCTTTTGTTTTGTTTTGTATTCCAAAGCATGGGATCATCTCCAAAAAAGCTTAATTCCTTTGAATGAAAACTAATTTCAAACATCAACTTCAGAATGCTATGAACATTTACCAGATTGTTCTACAGGAAGAATTTTATGGGTAGAATTTCTATGATGCCAGACAACATTAGTGAAACATCTAAAAAGATTGATCATTAAGGTCATGAATTCATGTTGATTTTCCAATTTAACAACAAATTATTATTATTTTAAAAATATTCTAATCTGAATACACACTTTCTCTTCAACATGCTTGGTGAAAATTTACCACGATCTCTCCCTTATCTTCTAGGCTCAGAACTCTGCTTTTGCCAGCACACTGAGCAGTGCCATCTCACTGGGACTGATTCCCAGTCACTAAGCTCATAATTCTGAGATTAAAAAAATCAAAATAGAGAGGTCACAGAAATGGGCCTACTCACACTTACATGATTAGAGCACTCCCTCATGCAGACAGATATACGATGAAAGCCAAATCTAAACCAGAAGGCTGTCTGGTGAGCATGGAATCAAAATGAGCATAATTAGTTATATTAGACAAATCTTTCAGGCTGGCATATATTCATGAATCTATACCTACAACAGAGTTATTCTTGCCAATAGGACTAGCATAGATAAGTTCATAGACATAAGACCACAATCTTTTGGACAGCTTTAGAATGGGCATTGCCAAAATTAATTAAGAGGTATTGAAAGTCAATAGCCAATAAGAACTCATACAAGCTTGAGTTGATAATAAGAAAATTGGAAAAAGGAAAAGAAATGTAAATCACTATACCTCAGAAAGGTATACAGACAAAGAGATAGGGAGGCAAAAAATGGAATTCAACATTTCTTCTGAAATCTGGCCTCAACATGAGAAACAGTCTTAACTCAGCACTTAAGCAAAAATCCTTAGATGAGTTTTCAGTATCAACTGCAGCATCAAGAGTAAAGCTTCTGAATCTGGGACACATATGATTAAAGTCTCAAAGACCTTGGAGTTTATCTTATTTGGCTGAATTTATGTCACCAAACTTTAACCATTGAGGACTGAACTCTGATCTTTTTCTTTGGCCCCCCAACAAATTCCTTTCTAAGGGAGCCTGGTGAGTCACATCTACAAATGATAAAAACTTAGTAGACAGGTTTTTATGATGTTGTTTACTTCCCAACCTGATTCTGGTAGAGCATCACATGAAAGACTGAAGACCCTTAAACATTCCTTTCAGCTGATTTCTGGTCTTCTGGACAAAACCTAACTCTTGCAGCCAACTGTTAACTAAAGAATCCCTAAATCTACCTATGACTTAAAAGCTCCTGCTTTGAGATACCCTGCCCTTTTTGGGCCAAACAAATGTATGCCCTACATGTATTGATTTAATATTCTACCTGTAATTCCTATCTCCCTAAAGAAGTATAAAAATCAAACTGTAACCCAACCACCACGAGTCCACTTGCTCAAGGCTTCTTGGGGTGTGGCTCCAGGACATGGTCCTCAAATTTGGCTCAGAATAAACCTCCTTAAATTATTCTACAGAGTTTGTCTTCTTTTCCATTGACACCATCCAGTGAGATAAAAACAGGCATGTTTGGACAAGTCTCATTTGGTGCAAAGTCCCATTTGTTTTGTTTTCGAAATCCATTTCAGATGCACTCATTTATCACAACAAAATATAATCATGAGGAATAATTAGGAAGTGTGAAAGGTTGCTAAACTATGGTCAAGAAAATACATAGGTCAGAGTTTAAGATTATTTTTATTTATTTCTTTAATAATTAGTTTAATTATTAACCATTAACTCATTTGTTTATTGGTATTTGCCCACTTGTATAACTAAGACATGGGGCATTTCTTTAATGAGCTTGCAACCAAGGAAGGATGAATAATCTATTCAATGATGAATATTTAATAATAGGTTGAATAATAGACACATGTATGTAAAAAAGAGGATAGAGGTACAGAGAGGAAGTAATTATAATTGGTTAAATGAGTCAGGGAAGGTTTCACAGAATAGTATGTATTTGAATTATGTCTTGAAAGAAAGTTAGAAGATAGCCAGTATGAAAAAAAAGACAATTTTAGGGATGGAAACATAAAATATGGCATAGTTGAGTATATATAAACCCTGAAATATGGGTAGACAGTTCTGTGTACATAGGGGAAAAAGGAAGATGAATCTAGAGAAGAAGACAGGAATAAGGGCTTCAAGGCCTAGCAAAGTATACTGCTAATCAACAACTGAAGTAAAAATCACTCAAACTTCAAAACTCTCTAATGGTGTAGACTGTAAAGCCAAGACAACTGTCCTAAATATTTATATGGTGTGTATAGTGGACAAAGCATTTTAACACATCTTAAGTTTCTAATCCTTATAAAATCTCTATAATTTAGAGAAAGGTAGACAGTTGTTACCTTTTCATCTGTTAGACAAGGCAATTGTTGCTCAGAGACTATACTTCATCCAGTAAGAGAGTGACCCATGAAAATTGCTCATTTCATCTGACAACGGTCCTAGCATCACCCCCATTTTATAATTAGTATACCTACTACTGCCCTTTGTAGGCTTTTGAGGGTTTAGAGACAGTTATTGCCAATCTTATAGTTCGCTGATTTGTAGATAATTGTGTTTTTTATTACAATAAATCATATAGTTGTAATATTCAAGGATTAAGCCTCTCTCTGTCTTGTTGTCCTGCATCTGTAACATTTATTGTCAATTTGTGTCACATGAAACTCATCAGACAACTAATTGTATATCATTTAAGCATGTGTATGATACTGCTTTAAAATATTATAAATATAGTGAGGTTTAGACATGGACCTTAGGTGAGCACCCATTCTCACAGATAAATTAGGAATATGCCAAGTACATTTTTTCCCCAGTTACTGGAACCTAATGTCTAAAACTGGCACAGCAAGTACAAGGACTATCCAAAACAGCTGAGAGCAGCAAGGAAGCTGAGAAAGTGGATCTGAGCTTCTCATATTTGGCTGAATCCTTAGATAGATGGCATCAAGGTCACCTGCATGTCCCAACAGGTAACTTTGGCACATATGGAAAACAGATCTTCATTCAAGAACATACTGCACTGTTTCCAAGTTTGTATAGCCGTCTCTCTACAAATAAGTTTCCGTATTCTTTGCCACAAAGAAACTTTACACCTTTTAGTTGTTACATTAATTTACTTCTTTCAATTATATCATTTTCTATTGATGTCTTTAACATGAAAGCTTTTTGAAAAGTATATTAGTGCAATGAATCAAGTTACTATTACATAACACTCTATGCTAAAACAAAAATTCTAAAATGCTAACAAAAAGTTTATATGCACAAATGTTCAATGAAGTATTATTTATGATCATTGAAACTGGAAAAACAACTTTATTACATAGTCTATCCTTAATCAATAACTTTTGAATGGCTAGGTTTTACAGCACAGAAAATTCCTTCTTATGGATTTTCTATAGTGTGCAGTCTATGCCTCCCTAAAAAGCTGACAACTATTGTGCTATGATCTTTTAATCATCCATCAAATGCTACAGTCAATATGGGGATGAGTGATGCTATATGTCTTTCAGTTAAGCAATATCCTTTATAATGTGTATCTTCAAAGAACAATGCCTTATCATAGGGGTGGCAAGTATATATCAGAGCCTGAACTAACTTCTTACTCTCCCTCCCACAAACAGCATCACTATGTCACACACCACACAATAATGTTCTGGTCAACAACAGACTGCATATATACCAGTGGTACTATATAATTATAATACATTATTTTTACCTACCTTTTCTATGTTTATATATACAAATTACTTAGCATTGTGTTGCAATTGCCTATGATATTCAGTAAAGTAATATTCTGTATCGGTTTGTAGCCTTGGAACAATAACCCAAGTGTGTAGTAGGCTACACCATGTGGGTTTGTGTAAGTATACTATATCAGCAGTCCCCAACCTTTTTGGCACCAGGAATCGGTTTCATGGAAGACAATTTTTTCCAGGGACCCAGGGGCAGGGGGATGGTTTTGGGATGATTCAAGCACATTACATTTATTGTGCAGTCAAACCTCTCTGCTAATGATAATCTGTATTTGCAGCCACTCCCCAGTGCTAGCATCACCACCTCAGCTCCACCTCAGATCATCAGGCATTAGATTCTCATAAGGAGTGCATGACCTAGATCTCTTACATGTGCATTTTACAGTAGGATTCCTGCTCCTGTGAGAATCTAATGCCAGCCGCTGATCTAACAGGAGGTGGAACTTATGCAGTGAAGTGAGTGATGGGGAGTGGCTGTAAATACAGATGAAGCTTCACTTGCTATCTGCTCATCTCTTGCTGTAGGAGGTACCTAACATGCCAGGGACTGGTACTGGTCCATGGCCCGGGGTTTGGGGACTGAAGCACTATATAAAGTTCACATGATGACAAAGTGGCCTAATGATACATTCCTAGAATATATCCCTGTTTTTAAGTGACACATTACTGTAATTCAAACACTCATTTCTGCCAAGCCTAGATATAACCTCTGAATCCATTGCAACAGAGGGCTCAAGAATTCACCAATCGATAGGAGTTCCATGTGTGATAAAACAGATTTTCCACAAATGAGTAACTATAAATGGTATAAATGACACATCCATCTGCAAAAAAGTCTGGGGGTGATTTTAAAGAAATGTCCCTCTTATGGATCCACAAGTCAATCACATTTGGAATCACCCGTGGTCCACAAAACAACGTTGTGAGACATGAAGATCTATAATTAAATTATAGCTCTAATAATATTGAATGTTTTCTGTTCTTATATATCACTTAATCTTTCTGGATTCTGCCTTTTTGATAAAATAATTACAATAATAATAGTCATTCCACAAAGGGTTTTGTGGAGATCAAATAAAAATGAACTTTGGAAACATAAAGTGTTGTGCATATATGTAATCACTATTTTTATTAACATTCATTCAGCAGTCAACAAATAATAAGTGACTAATTAGTACATTCCCAGAGTAGGGCTAACCTCTGAAGACACAAAGTTTACTAGAATACATACTCTGTCATTGGAGGGATTTATTTTAGATGTTATTATTTTTGTCATTATAATTCATTAGTGATGGTATCTGTGTTGCCTAATGGATGGAGTAGTGGTTCAAACAAGTAATGATCAATTTCCTTTACTAAAATAGGCTATTTGATCATTTTAAAAAGAAATCAAAACAAACAATACAGTCATTTGACATAATATAAAAATAGTTATATAAAATAAAAGCATTATATATAAGACATTACATTATATGCACAATTACCTATAAACATTATATGTAAAAACAAATACATAAACAATAGCAGATTTCAGTTTATTAATATAATTTAATATCCTGGTTATGCTCACCTTTGTTAGGTTACCATTAAGAGAGATAATAAGAAAAGTGTAGATTAAAATCAAATGTGTTCTTTGACTATCACCATCTTGAATGCCCAGTGAGGTGCTTTGTCTAAATGATGCATGTCTTTTAGTTACCACTTCACCAACTCCATTTCCCATAGTAGTGTGCTTTGAAGTGTATTAGCTCTATCTATGCCTTTCCCATCTGATGAGGCAGAGTTCATGTAAAGTACCAGCACTTTTTGATTTTCTATTGCTACACCTATACCCCGTAACAAACATAAAAATAAAATTAGAAAGACTAACATAAAACATAAGAAAATATCTTTACAACCTTAGGATAGCAAAGATTGCTTAGAGAGGGAAAATATAACCATAAAATTATTAAAATGATATTCTAGACTTTAGCAAAAATAAAATATTTATGGTTCTTAAGCAATATTATTAGACAAATATAAAATCTATATATATGTATGTATGTATAAAGTTTGTTGATTTATATATATACATATATACATATATGTACATATATATAATTATATCCAGAGTATTTAAGTAATTTCTGCATGTTGATAAAACAAAGAAAAATTAATCCAATGATTAAATGGGCAAAACATCTGAATATAGACACCTCACAAAAGAAAGTATATGAATGAAGAATGAGCTCACAAAAAGACACTCAAGATGATTAATTCTAAGGAAAAATGCAAACTAAAACCACATTTATATCCCATTTCATACTCAGGAAAGCAGTTAAAAATTTTAAAAAATACCGAAAACAAAAACTGGCAAGAGAATCTGGAACTCTTACTACTGCTGGTAGGACTGTCAAATAGAATAGTATTTTGGAAAACTGGCAACTTTTTATAAAATTAAAACTAAACCTATCCCAATAACCCGAGTTATACCCCTAGTTATATAACAAGAAGAAATAAAAATATATTTTCATTCAATAATTTATTCAAAATGTTTACAACAGCTTCATTTGTATTAGCAAAACCAAAAAGCAAAAATGAGAGCCATCCAAGTGTACATCAAATATACATCCATCCATCCAAATATCCATCCATATCCATAAATATGATTTATAAGAAGCCCAAGAAGAAGCAAAAATAATCTATGGTGATTTAGATTAGAACAATGGTTGCCTGTGGAAAGGATAGAGTTGGCTAATAGAGGGCGTGAGGACACTTTCCAAGGTGATGAAAATATTCTGTAACTTGATTTGGTTCTTAGATACACAAGTGTATATAATTTCAAAACTCAGTGGATTTAAAACTTATGATCTCTGCACTTTACTGTATAGAAAGTATACTTTAATTTAAATAAAGTAACTGTATTACCATGCAGACCATAGAAGAAGCACTGGACCACAATCCCAAGCATAAGTTATCAACTTGATTCTGTCACTTACTGCCACTTTGATCTTAGGAAAGCAATTAAATTTTTTGAATCTCAGTTTCTTTAAGTGTTTTAAATGATTGATTCGTAAGGAACTGTCCATTTGTAGTCTCCCAGAACAGAAACAGTATTTATCTTTTCACAATTGTATGTTGAATAGCTTATACAATGCTTGACACAAGTATATATGCAATTGCTTTACTGAATTGAACTTGATTAAAATTTCATGTCTGTATAATTAGATTATTAGCTAACTGGCAATTCGGACTTCTCCTTTACACTTCTTATAGTAACTGTTACAACACTTTTCAAATTAAAAGCACTAAATATTTGTTTAATGCTGCTGTTTGTAATTCATGTTGCTTTGTGTTCTCACAAACATTTGAAAAATTTGGATTTATGATTTATATTACGTCTGTTCTCATATGCATCTAAATTTTGCAAATGTATGTATGTGTGTGTGTTTGTGTGTTTCTGACCCTGAGTTTAACATGCTTTCTTACCTAATCATTCTTGCTAATGAATGTACAATATTGGCATTTTATAGTCCTTTATAGTCTATTTTATAGTCCTTTATATAGTCCTTTATAAAGTCCTTTATATAGTCCTAAGTGATAAGAACTGCAGATGAGATGATTATGATTTGGAATACTTTTGATATGTTTGGACAATGACATTCAATGAATAGTGTGACATTTAGTACCAAACAAATAATGATCACCAATATATCCTGCCACTGAACATACTAATTAAGAATAGAACCTTAAATCATCTATAGGTTTCTTAGGGATCACTGGATGAAGCTATGCAGTCCATAGCCTCAAAAGAGAGGTTATGCCAGTCCTCCATGACCAGGAAGTGAGCCAGAAATAGAGACTGTCAATCAACTCTAGAGTGCATTGTTTCTACTAAGTTATGTTCCCTTATAGGTTTCCCTACTTCAAGACCCCAGTGCAGAAACTATTGTTTTACTGTTTTATTCAGTGACAATAAAAATTTGTCCTTCTTGCTTCCACTTTGTTCCCCCAGTGCATGTTGCCCATAGCAGGTATAGCTAATCAATCACAGGTCTCCCCTTCACTGAGCCCAGACTTAGCTTCATTAATCCTTTTGGCAAAACAGAAAGACACTACAATTTTTGGAGAAAGCTTGCAAGATAAAAGTACAGCAAATGATACAGGAAAGTGGTCCCCAAACTGGGGTTCAGCCTGAAGGTCAGGTGGGTTCTTGGCTTCACTCAGGAAATAATTCAAGAGTGAGACAACAGAATAAGAAAAAGCAAGTTTATTAAAGTAACAAAGAAACAGAAGAAAGGCTTGCTCCATAGGTAAAGCAGTGTCAACCTCTCAGAGCAACAGAGAGTAGCACCTTGTGAGTTTCTGGGGTCTTATTTTATATCTCCTATTTAATTTTATATTAAGCAGAGGGAGGATTATTCATTAGATTTCTGGGAAAGGGGTGGGAAGTTCCTGGAACCAAGGGTTTCTCCTCTTTTTAAACTATATAGGGTAACTTCTGGGAGTTGCCATGGCATTTGTAAACTGTCAAGGCACTGGTGGGAGTTTCTTTTATATGCTAATACATTATAAGCAGGGTATAATGAGCAATGAGGGTAACCTGAGTTCATTTTTTCATGGCCATCTGGGTTCTAGATGGTTTAGGCTGGTTTCTCCATTGTCTATTGTTTTATCAGAGATTTTGGTTCTGGTCTTATAATTCCTTGTTGAGCAAGGCCTGGCATTTCCCCTATCTCACAAATACTTTTGCAAAGTTACTGTAAAAAATACTATTTTCTCTACCAATGATCTTAAGAAATATTAGATCTGTAGATAACATCAAAACCAAAATGTTCTTCACATTTCTTTTTTTTTAAAAAGCCTTTACATATTTTTCTTCATTGACTATTCTTTTCTTGATTATTCCCTACAAGATATTTTGATTCTGTGGAAGACAGCAAGTATAAATAAAATAAATTTTAAAAGGAGATGATCAGCTAGAAACAAATTAGAAAGTGCTTCATGAAGAAGGGATCCTTGAGGAATTGTTAGGCAGACAGTGAGGGATTCTGGCTCAGCTCTAGGCTCTAGTAGGGACAAAAGTAGACGGCTTGCCTTGGTGCTGCCTCAAGCAATTGCCCTACCTGGAAAGAAGGACAAAGGTGGGCACCTGTCTTGGTGCTGCCCAACCCTTAATCCTACCTGAAACAACTGCCATACCTGGGAAGATGGAGGAAGAACCTGCAAACCTGTAAAAGCAGGCAGAGAATACCCCAGCCCACAGGCCGGGCAGCCCAGGCACAATAGGATTTGGAAAGTGACCTAGAGTAACCTAAGGCTAATTATCATGTCATTAACTGCCCATCAAAGTGGTTCAGTGGTGATGTCTGAACCACGAGGAGGGCCCAATCCAGACATTATAAAACAAGACCCCAGACTATTACCAGAGCCCTTTTGATAATAGGGCTAATAGAATAGGGGGTCTGTTCGTTGTCTGTGGCATACACACCTTGCTCTTGGTCTGTAAATCTATAGAGTACTATTCAGCTTTAAGAAACAACGGTGATATAGCACCTCTTGTATTTTCCTGGATAGAGCTGGAATCCATTGTACTAAGTGAAGTATCTCAAGAACGGAAAAACAAGCACCACATGTACTCCCCAGCAAATTGGTATTAACGGATCAACACCTAAGGGGACATA
>CAUYPO010097764.1:0-14176 GCA_963574435.1 Cheirogaleus major | reverse complement strand
AAAAAAAAAAAAAAAAGACTGGGTGCTGAACTTGGAATACCTAGTTCTAAAGTCAGGTACGGGGGTATATGGAGGCAACCAAAAAAAGCACTAGGTATGGGCTGGGCCCGGTGGCTCAAGCCTGTAATCCTAGCACTCTGGGAGGCCGAGGCGGGAGGATCATTTGAGCTCAGGAGTTTGAGACCAGCCTGAGCAAGAGCGAGACCCTGTCTCTACTAACAATAGAAAGAAATTAGCTGGACAACTAAAAATATATAGAAAAAAATTTCTATTTTTAGAAAAATTAGAAAATATTTAGAAAAATATTTCTAAAATATTTCTATATGCGCTACGGGCATGGTGGTGCATGCCTGTAGTCCCAGTTACTCCGGAGGCTGAGGCAGGAGAATTGCTTGAGCCAAGGAGTTTGAGGTTGCTGTGAGCTAGGCTGATGCCACGGCACTCTAGCCTGGGCATCAGAATGAGACTCTGTCTCAAAAAATAAAAAATGCACTAAGTATAAGCTAACAGAGAGCTAAATTTCTCTATGTGAAAATTGGGGGCAGGACTTGAAAAGGGCCTGAGCAGAGAAGAGCCACGGAAGCGTACAGCTTTGGAAGACAAAAGGAAAAGAGAGGAGGGACCCAGTGATTAGCAGCACAGGAAGTGTGCTAAGAAAATAAATATTAAAGAGTTGACATTGAGTTATACATTATAGACCTCTGTTTTTCTTGTGAAATTAGATAAAATCTAGATTGCTTTGGTGTAAGTGAATTCTTCTTAGAGAATGGGAAGAGATTGTGTGCCCTCCGTCAAAGTTGGCACAGGGTGAGAATAGGCTGTGTATAGGAATATTTCACATCTGAATTACATATAATTAGGAAGAAGAGTGATGGTTTGGGATAAGAGAGAGCAGTTTGGCAATGAGGAGATCATGGTGACCTTGAAAAGAATAGCCTGTGTGGAATGGTAAGTGCAAAAGCCAGGATAGAGTAAGTTGGTGTGAATGGAAGATGTGGAAAGAGAGACAGCCCGTATAAACAACTCTTTGAAGAAACTTATCTATGATTTGGAGAGAGTTTAGGATTAAGAGATTTTTTTTCCCCAAAAGTGGTGTTACCAGAATTTGTATGCTGATGAGAAGGAACCGTTCGACTGGGAGAGTTAATAATGTAAGAGGGGCTGGCTGATATGATGGAGTGAAGTACCTGAGAAAGGAAGAGGAGGTGAGACTCAGAGCACACATACATAAAGGGAAGGGAAGGGAGAGAATGGGTGTAGATACAGGTGGGTTCATAGTTTTAGTGGTAGGTGTAGTGGTATTGTTTATGGGGAAACTGCTGATTTGGTAGTGATATTAAATACTTCTTTTCCCTTTGCTGCCCTACCTATCGATACACATCCCAGTGTTAGTAAAGTCTAAATTCTTGATGTTTTCTTTGAAGATCCAGGGCCAGAACTTTGTAGGTAATTTCTCATCTTGTTTGCAAGGAAGCCAAGATCCTCCACTGTAAGAGTTGTAGAATTTGTAGCAATATTTTTTTATTTTACTTATAAAAAGTTGAAATTTATTATTTTAAAATACACATGTATGTACTTTTATTTTTGTTTTTTTTAATTTCTTTTTTGTTGTTATTTATTTATTTATTTCAGCATATTATGGGGGTACAAATGTTAAGGTTACATATATTGCCCATGCCTCCTCTCCCTCCTTGAGTTAGAGCTTCAAGATATGGGCATTCCAGTATGTTTTCAGAATTATCCGAGATATGTATGATATAATGTCAACTATATGGACCATTATAAGATTCTAAGCCTCCCTCATCTGCTAATCTTCTTACGTTCCAGCCCTACTGAGCAATTGCTGATCCCTGAACATGCCCTGTTATTTTATGTATATGCCATACCATGCCTTCTTTGTGCAATGCTGCATTTTTTTCCTCTATCCCTCTATTCTTTAAGACCTGGTGTAAATAAATGTCACCTCCTCTGTGAAGCCTCTGTAAAGCAATAAATAACTTATTAACCTCATTTGGGTGCCTCTACCATGACATGAAACCAAACCTTATTAGAGTTCAGAAATATATTCCACCTGTGTATTCTGAGGCCCAGTGGGCAGGCTCCATGTTTCACAGATGTCTTTATCACCACATGGTACTTTCTGTATAGTGGATTCTTAATTATCATTTGTCAAAATTAATGAATGCTGAAACTGGGCATGCTTATGTGTGCCTGTAGGGCCAGCTACTTGGAAGGCTGAGGTGGGAGGATCCCTTGAGCCCAGGAGTTTGAGTCCAGCCTGGGCAGCATAGCTACAAAAAAACCCAACCAACCAACCAAACAAACCAGCCTAATAAATGCTGGATAATTGAGGAATTATCCCACAACCATCAAAACTTTTAGAATTGTAAACATCAAGATAGCAAACTTTCTAAACCTTTATGCATATTTATTGCCTTTCTATAAAGCAAATAACAAAATTTAACCCTCTGAAAATTTTAGGGGAATCATGATTCAGATGCTAAAATCTACTGATGTCTTCAGAGCTCCTAGAAATGTATAGGACTGTTTACTCTTATGCTGAATGGCCTAGCCTATTGGGCCTTTGGGGTTATTAAGTCTGTTTTGTGGAGTTTTTAGTTTCTCATCTTATTATTCTACATGTATCTGACTTTAGCAGCTATTCTTTCCCTTTCCGTTTTCTGCTTCTAATAAGATTAATCTAGTGATGAATCTGTTTGGAAAACTATATACATACTTTAGAAATGAGAGTAAGAATAAATAGACTTTATAGGGCTCTTCTGAGAATAAGACTTTGTACTTTGGTGCATGGAATCCTCAGCTCTATCCATTCACTCCTTCAGCAGCTTTCGGGGATGAGCACTGCAATAATAGGTGCAAAGGCAGAACTTGATCTTTGTCTTCAAGACTTCAAGAGATTAATCTCTCTCGGAAGCTCAGAGACCTTTCTGTGGTTCTTAGCTATATTTCAGATAATGGTTCTTTTCACTTATTTCATAGTTTGAATGTTGTATTTTACATAGACATAATAGGGTAGGGGTTGAATAATAGGTCTTGTTTTATCCTCTTAATTTGGTCTTATATGGGATTATAGCTAGAATTATAAAATTTGTTTTAAGACAAAGGTTACAAAAAAAAATAATAAAGATAATGAAGTTGTATCTTTTCTTTTTCACTCCTGTAGGAAATACAGATGAAGAGGACTGCAATTGAAGCTTTTAATGAAACAATTAAAATATTTGAGGAACAGTGTCATACACAAGAACAACACAGCAAAGAATATATTGAGCGATTTCGCAGAGAGGGGAATGAAAAGGAGATTGAACGGTAAGTCTACTTAATACCTCCAAGGACATCAATGAGACACGACTTCTTTTCTTCCCTGATAATTCCTGTCTTATCTGCTTTTACTCCCTCAAAGTGCACAGTTCTGCCATTGGAACTACTCGCAGTTCCACTAATAACACCAAATTGTACCTCCTCTCTTCTGTGCTGTTTCTTCATTCCCCCCCAAAAAACTCCTGCTCATTATTTAGGGACTCAGGTTAAATATCACTTTTCCCAGAAACTCCTCCCTGATTCCCTAGACCAGTTAGGGCTTTTGGTCCTTACATTATCTGGTCCTGATCTCTAGTGTAACATTTACTGAATGTCATGCCCACTCAACTGCAAACTTGTTGAGAGTAGGCATGGTGGCTTCTTTTCCCTGATAGCCCTAGTAGTACCTATTATGGTGCCTGGAGTACATAATTGGAACTCAGTTGAATGTTTTTTGAACTGAAAATCAACTTTGGCAGCAGTTTAAGAATAAATTGGAGTGGAACAAGACTGTAGACAGGAAGACCAGGCTGACTATTGCAGGTGGCTACAATGGTTGTGGTCATCCAGTTAAAAGGACCCAGACCAGAGCAATGGCAGAAAAGAAGGGAGAATTAGTAGAAATGCTGAGGACTTTATGCCTGACCAGATATGGTAGGTGTGGGAGAAGTCAAATATTATTTGTAGATTTCTAGTGTGAGTGACTGGGAGATGGTATTATTCACCAAAATAGAAATACATGACTTCCTATTTCTTTCTAACAAAGAAATAGGAAAGAACTTATAGTTTAGGTGGAGAGGGAGGTAAAGTAGCACGATGAAGTTTTAATAGTAATATAAAGCCACATATGATTCAGAGTTAGAATCAATGAGTTTGTAGTTCCTGTGAGAACCCACATAGAGCTCTCTGGAAGACAGGCAGCTGATTATTTGGATTTGGAACTTGGTAGAGAAAGGGTTTGGGAGGCATACGTATGTAGGTGATGTAGATGCTATGAATGAGATTACACAGAGAGAACGAGCAGTATGAGAAGTATTGGATTTGGCAACTAAAAGGATATTGGAAGCTTTTATCAAAGCAAATTTAATGGAGTATTGCAAGACTGAGTTTGATAATAGTGAGTTGAGGAGTGAAAGGGATTCAAAAAGTGAATAATAAATAAAAATGAATAATATGCAATGGAAAAGCAAACTTATTTCTCATTAGCACCACAATATTAGTGTACTTCTGTGTGCATGAGTATAGAGCCAAGTGCTGTGAGGCAGTGTAGCTTAATGGTTAAAACCATGGGCTCGAATTCTGTGTTGGCCATTTATTAGCTCTGTAACCTTGAGTGAGTTTCTTAACCTCTCTAAATCCTTTTCCCTCCCAAAACTGTGGCCAATATCTTGTTGGAATGCTGTGAAAATTAAATAATATGTATTTTGGCACACCATAAATGGTGATTATTATTGTTAATAATGAAGAAATAGGAAAGAACTTGTAGTTTAGCTGCAGAGGGAGGTAAAGTAGCATGATGAAGTTTTAATAGTAAATAAAGCCACATATTGTTGAGTGACAGAGGAGTAATGTGGACAGTTGTTACCTTAATGGTTCAGAGCATAGCAAACTTTTGTGTGTTGGAAAAGATTACAGCCATCATTTACTGAGTGCCTACCAAGACGTGCCAGGCAATGTTCTAGTCCTTTAACATGTATTATCACATTTAATTAACACAGTAACTGAGTGAAGTAGGTATAGTTGTAGGTATGCATTTTAAACAGATGAGGAAATGAAGACACATAGAAATTAAATAACTTGCCCACAGCCCCCACATTACGTGACAGAGTAGAGATTCAAACTTAGATAGACTAACTGCAAAGCCATTGCTCTTAACTGCTATGCTGTGCTACTCTTGAATATCACACATGTAGCTGTACTTGTTCAGTTGTGGCTGGATCCAGGGCCCAAACAAGGTCATTGGGATACTCTCTCTCACATTGTCTTTTGGTTCAGTTTTTCTCTGGGTTGGCTTTATTCTCAGGTAGGTTTCCCCTGTGAGGTGGCACTATGGCTGCTGGGAATCCTAGAATTGCATATTCTTAGTTTAACAACCCCTATGAAAAGAGAGAATCTCTTTTAACAATAGTTGAGCAAAAGTCCTAGAATTGACTCTCATTGGGTCAGTTTGAGTCCTATTCCCATTCCTGAACCAGTCACTGTGGCCTGAGGGTAGAAATGGGATATGATGGAATACTCTTATTGGCCAGTTTGGGCTGAGTGTGTGTTCACCCTTGGATCTGAGATGGGAGCAGAAAACCCTTACTTACAGGGAACATCAGGGTGCTGTTACCAAAAGAATGGGAATGGCTATGGGCCAGGCAAAAACAACAGATGTTTACCACACTTAAGATATTAGGACTATGCTCACACTATAGGATCCTTCTGTGTGGTTGCTATTTTAGCCTTAATATGTCACATATTTTCACAGAATTATGATGAATTATGATAAATTGAAATCCCGTCTGGGTGAAATTCATGATAGCAAAATGCGTCTAGAGCAGGATTTGAAGAAACAAGCTTTGGACAACCGAGAAATAGATAAAAAAATGAATAGCATCAAACCTGACCTGATACAGCTGCGCAAGATCCGAGATCAGCACCTTGTGTAAGTAGTGGGGACTGTATGGGAAGGGAGACGCTACCTACCACCAAGTTACTACTGGCACTAGAGACATGAAAGGTAAAAGAAGAAATTTGTAATTGAGAACTGACCAGTGAGTAAAAACTTAGGAAAGCAGCCCTATTTGTTGTAGGGGGTACCAGAGTTTATCTGAAGTCAATTCGTGGGGCAAATCAGAATGTAGGACTCTAATTAATACAAATACCTTGGAAATCCCAGAGGCTGGCTATGGCATGAGCAAAGTGATACAGCTTAAAAAGTACAGGTTAATGTTTGCCTAAAACAAAAACTAGAATCTTTGGTTACGTGGTAGAACCACAGAAATAGAAATTACCCTCAGAGGCACAGGGAAGGACACTAATCATGGGAGCCTGCAAATAGGTATATAGAACAATCTCTTAAATGATTTTTATATATAAGAAATGAGATTCTGTATTTAAATAACAGAAATGTGTCTGTAGCAGGCACTTCAGCTAATTTGAGTAACGAAACCCAACTCTTTTATTTTATTTTTGAGACAAGGTCTTGCTTTGTTACCCAGGCTAGAGTGCAGTGACATCATCACAGCTCACTGCAACCTCTAACTCCTGGGCTCAGGTGATCTTCCTGCCTCAGCCTCCTGAGTAGTTGGGACTACAGGTGCATGCCACCATGCCCAGCTAATTTTTTTCTTTTTTGTAGAGATGGGGTCTTGCTATTACCCAGGTGGTCTTGAAATCCTGGCCTTAAAGGATCCTCCTGCCCTAGCCTCCCAAAGTGCTAGTATTTCAGGTGTGAGCCACCCTGCCCAGCCTGAAACCCAACTCTTTAATATTAGGGAAAGCCATATGATTTAGCCAAATATAGGCATAATAGGGATATTATCCAAATACAGAGTGAAAGATATACTATCAGAATAAAATGTGCAGATTAGATTTTTAGAAGGACAAATGATGGCTTCAAAGAAGGAGAGAACCCATGAGAAAGGAAAATACTGTATATATTTGGCTTTGTTCTGGGTAATGACTAGATTGTTATGAAATATTAATATATTTATGGGTGACTTTCATGCATATAATACCACTCAATTCAACCTACTGGTAGAAGACAGAGCAAAGACCTCTAACTCTACGTTTTACATAGACTTCAGGGTTCTTTGTGTGAGAAAGCGAGAGAGGATACAATATAGGCCTAGAGACTGGAACAGTGGCAGATGAGTTTCAGTAGAGGAAAATTTAGGTAATATATTTTGGGGGTAAATAATTACAACTATACTATGCTGAATAGTTTTTAACAACACCCCTCTCAAAAGATCATTTCAGTTTGCTTCTGTGGCCAAAAGTAGTCAAGCAAGTGTACATAGCATACAGAAGAGCTTTGTAAACAAGGCAAGGAGGTGCCCTTATCTAAAAGTAGGGTGTGTCTGCTCTTGGAATGCTCATGTGGTTCTGATCACATCATGAAGCTGAAGAAAAGCCCAAGAAGGCTATGCCATGGACCAAAGGAACGAATGGAAGTACTTCTTTGTCCTGAAAAGCAATAAAGATATTAGGAAATATACCATCCCAAGGGGCATGAATAAGTGTGGTGTCTTTGTTCAGGTAGCTAAAACAAAATATCATAAACTGAGTGGCTTATAAACAAGAGAAATTTCTCACAGTTCTGAAGCCTAGGAAGTCCAAGATCAAGTCACTGGCAGATTTGATATCTGGTAGGTGACTGCTTTCTGGTTCTTAGATGGCACCTTCTAGCTGTTTCCTCACATTGTGGAAAGAGCGAGGGGTTTCTTTTAGGCCTCTTTTATAAGGTTGCTATTCCCATTCATGAGGGTTCTGCCCCCATGACCTAATCACCTCCCAAAGTCTACACTTCCTGATACCATTGCCTTGGGGATTAGGATTTCAACATACGAATTTGGGGAGGATACAAACATTCAGATCATACCATTTGGCAAACCAGACCTTGAAAATTCCTTTAATGGGTTGTGTAAACTAAAGACAAAAGAGAGGCCAGGTGTGGTGGCTCACATCTATAATCCTAGCACTCTGGGAGGCTGAGGTGGGAGGATCACCTGAGGTCAGGAGTTTGAGACCAGTCTGAGCAGGAGCAAGATCCCATCTCTACTCAAAACAGAAAAATTAGCTGGGTGTCCTGGTATGTACCTGTAGTCCCAGCTACTGGGGAGGCTGAGGCAAGAAGATCACTTGAGCCTGGGAGTTTGAGGTTGGCAGTGAGCTGCAGTGATGCCACTGCGTTCTACCCCAGTAGACATAGAAAGACTCAGTCTCAAAAAAGAAAAAGAAATGAAGCTTTGTTTAAAAGCTTGGAATGTTTTAAGTTAAGATAAGGAAGTCTGTTAATCAGAGACAAGCCACCAGACACATACCAAGATTCAAGTGATCTGTTAAGTAAACTGATGACCTGAAGGTATGATTTAAGCTTTGTCTTATATAGCCTTAGGCCCATTAATGAGTTACAAAGGATGTCTTCGAGGAAGGGGGACATGATGAAGCATATCTGACCTCCTTTCTCACGGCTAGCAACTCAGCTTCAGGGTATTTTGGGGTCCCATTGGACAAGAGGGGATCCATTGAATCATTGTGGGGCTTCAGATTTTATTTTATTAATAGTACACACACTCATATTAATTATTCAGCTTGTCACCCTGAATTTCCTATGGCTTGCTAAGGGGCAAAAATAGCTCTTGAAATTTATAGTTTAGAAATTTAAACTCAGTTCAGTAAGCCACACAGGAAGTGGGTCCTCTGGTTTAATGGAGATTGCAAATATGACACTATGCTCACCTAACTTATAATTTCAAAAACAAATGCTCTACTGTGTGTGAGTGCAAGTATATGTGAACTTGTGATGGCATAACCATCCAGAAAAGAAAAATGAAAAGTAAGAGAAGTGCCTAATTTCTAGTAGCTCTCTCTGTTTCTGCCTTTTTGCAGAAAAAATTAATTCATCATGGTATTAGTTGAAGGAAAAGTAATGGGGAGACTAATGTAGCGAAATCTTTGTCTACTCTTTGTTGAGATAAGGAAAAATAGGTTTCTGGACTCTGAAAATTTGGTTAGCTTGGACATATGTACCTTGTACAGGCTGAATTTGCATAGTTACTGACACCGGTGTCTTTCCTCTGGCAGATGGCTCAATCACAAAGGAGTGAGACAGAAGCGCCTGAATGCATGGCTGGGAATCAAGAATGAGGATGCTGATGAGTAAGTTCTCTCTATACCTTTCCCTCAGCGGGCTTTGTTTTCAGTATAAGACACAGACGTTCTTTATACATGCTAAATGTTGGTTCTCATTGTACTTGAGGACATTGAATGAAGAACTTTGAATCTCTTTTGAATTGAGTTGCCTGAAGAGTACCCTATAGGCACTTGAGTTCAGAGGCCTGCCTAGCCACAGGAAGTCTGGATGCATAAGCACTGGTATTCAGATATTCATGCTTCAGCTTATTGGATGAAACATGTGAATGTTGTGCTTTCTGCAACACAGCAAGTAATGAAGTGTTTTAAAAAACACCCAACTAATTGTAGTTTTGCTTTGTTATTTTGTGGTTAAAGATTTGGAAGAGTATTTTATTAATGAATTTGCTTTTATATCTAAGTAACCTAATTGTTAGAATAATGTATTAACATTTAATTTTAGGAACTATTTTATTAATGAAGAAGATGAAAACCTGCCCCATTATGATGAGAAAACCTGGTTTGTGGAGGATATCAATCGAGTTCAAGCAGAGGATTTGCTTTACGGGAAACCTGATGGTGCATTCTTAATTCGTGAGAGCAGCAAGAAAGGATGCTATGCTTGTTCTGTAGTGTAAGTCTTCTCTGGGGTTATGACCTTTTGAAATCTGCAATGATTAATATAAAACCAACCCCTCATAAAATTCAGATGATGGCTAGGGTGTGGTGGTTCACACCTGTAATCCTAGCACTCTGGGAGGCCGAGGCAGGGGGAGCACTTGAGCTCAGGAGTTCGAGACCAGCCTGAGCAAGAGCAAGACGCCGTTTCTACTAAAAACAGAAAAATTAATCGGGCATAGTGGCACATGCCTGTAGCCCCAGCTACTTGGGACACTGAGGCAGGAGGATCGCTTGAGCCCAGGAGTTGGAGGTTGCAGTGAATTATGACGACACCACTACTCCACCCAGGGCAAGAGAGCAAGACTTTGTCTCAAAAAAAATTCAGATGAAATTAGTTAAAGTACAGTAATGAGGACCTATGGCTTGGACCATTAATATTTGTACAAAAAAAACCAGTTTTATGAGAAATGATATCTGAATTATCTTGGGGTTTTAATTTACATGGTAAGCAGATTAGGCCCTGCAGTATTGTGGTTGGATTTTAGTTATCTGTGAAAAGTAATGTGAGATCTTGAATTGAAAAAAAAAAAATCACTTAATTCCTTAGTGGTCTCCAGTATGCCTAGCTTGGTCTCCAATGTAAAATTAGGGAAGGCTTGATTAAATTAACTATTTTTACTTCAAAAGAAAAACTCTACATTTTAAAATCAAATAGTATTCTGTGAGGTAGTGATAGAAAATGTGGAGGGATTTTTCTTAAGATGATCTTATGACTTTTTTTGAGAAAAGCCTATTTTCCTTTTAATGGAAAGTGAAATTCAAGGGATAACCAACCAGGTCCCAGTCAGGTTTTGTCTAAGTGTTTAGTATATTCCTTAAGATGGCGAACATCTTCACTGACAAAGACCACACTTAGATATGAAGGTGCCAAATATACTGGGTTCAAATCCTGGCTCTACTGCTTACCAGCAGTGTAACCTTAGGTAAATTACTTGACCTTTCAATGTGTAGTTTCCTTATCTGTGAAATAAGAATATTAATAATATCTACTTCAGGGTTTTTGTGAGGATTAAATGAGTTGATATTTGTAATATAATATGCTTTTAACAGTGATGGCACATAATAAGTAAATGTTTCTACTAATATTATTATGATAATGATAGACATGGCAAAAGACAAACAAAGATGGTGAAGAGGGCAAGGTGGAGAAGCTAGACAAAAGGATTCATATGAACAGAGTGCTTGATATTTTACATGATCCTCTTGTCTTCAGTGGTGGTCTACTTTTGTCATGGAGTCAGAGTTTGAATCCAAGTTTACCTGGTTTCAAAGCCCACATTTTTCTATTGTACCAGGCTTTCTTCATTTCACTAACTATCCAATATAAATAGAATCACTGTGAAATAGGTACCATAAGTAGGCTGTGTACATGCAGAAGTGTTAATTCTAGTGGAGAAGGAAAGGGTTGGGAGGTTTTGTGGAAAAGGCATTTGAGCTGGACCTTGAAAGTATGAATGGGATGTCTTTGGGGAGAATATGGGGAAGGAATTGAAAAGTACATTGGATTACTATTATTCAAAGATACAACTACTTACAACATTTCATTTCTCTCTCACTTGGGCTACTGAAATTATTGAAGTGGAAATGACAAGAAAGGATGGTTCTTACAAAGATTTGGGATCTTTTAAGAATAATAAAAAGAAGGAAGGCAGTAAGCCCAACCCCTTACTTTCACCCAGGTCACTGGGTGGCAGCCTATAGGTTAAGGAGTTGTTTGGAGGTGCTGCCCATCAAAGCTAATCCCTGGAAAACCAAGAAGCAGCTTGAATCTTGGGGAACTGTATTCTTGTTCTTTTTCCTTTAGCAACAGATTTGACCAGACTCAAGTACACAACCATATGGATTTCCCTTGCCTATAAAAACTAACTGCAGTCATACTTCATATTGGAATTCATATTAAGGATGATTGGAGGCAAGAGAGGCTGGCATCACAAAGACTTCCACTTTTTTGCCAGCCTCTCTTGCTATAGAAAGCCTGCCAGCGGTGATCTCGCAATATACTTAGGATTTGCTGAAGTAGGGGTCCTGCATAAGTTCAGTTTTTTAGGACTTACATAGCAAAATTAAAATGTTCATGTAGTAGTATGTCAGACATGGATCTCTCATTTATTTTTCCATTCTACTTTCTGGTAATAACATCACAAAGAAGCCTAAGAAGAAGTTGTTAAACTCCAGGGCTTTCTCAGGCTAAAGACCTGCAGCCAGCAATGCATGTATTCCACTGGGTTGGGGAGTCAGGTAGTGAGAACTTGTATTCCTAATTATTGTTGCCATTTGTATGTGGATTTTAGACTATGCAGGGGGTCAGTGCCCCAACCCCCATGTTATTTAAGAGTCAGCTGTATTTATTGTTGGACAAATTCCTGGAAGCACACAAACTACCAAAACTGACTCAAGAAGAAACAGAGAATCTGAATAGAACTATATAACAAGTAAAGAAATTGAATTATTAATCAAAAACTACCCATAAAGAAAAGCCCAGGCTCAGATGGCTTCATGCAGGATTCTACCAAACATTTAAAGAACAATAACACCAATCCTTCACAGACTCTCCCAAAAAATAGAAGAGAACATAGTCCAACTCATTTTATGATCGTATTACCCTGATACCAAAGAAGACAAAAACATCACAAGAAAAGAAAATTGTGGGCCAGGCGTGGTGGCTCACACCTATAATCCTAGCACTCTGGGAGGCCAAGGCGGGAGGATCGCTCAAGGTCAGGAGTTCGAGACCAGCATGAGCAAGAGCGAGACCCCGTCTCTACTAAAAATAGAAAGAAATTAATCGGCTAACTAAAATATATAGGAAAAAAAATTAGCCGGGCATGGTGGCGTGTGCCTGTTGTCCCAGCTACTCAGGAGGCTGAAGCAGGAGGATTGCTTGAGCCCAGGACTGAGGTTGTTGTGAGCTAGGCTGACGCCATGGCACTCCAGCCCGGGCAGCAGAGTGAGACTCTATCTCAAAACAAAACAAAACAATAAAAACCCCAGAAAATTGTGGGCCTTAGGAATATAGACATAAAAAATCCTCAACAAAATACCAGCAAACCTGTTTTAGCTGCTTATAAAAAGGATTCATCCCAGGAATATAAGGGTGGTTCAACATACAAAAATCAATCAATGTAATAAATCCTATTCATAGAATAAAGGACAGAAATTATGCAATTATCTTAATAGAGGCACACAAAAGCATTTGATAAAATCTCTTTTCGTGTTAAAAAACACTGAACACAAACTAGGTATAAGAGGGAACTTCCTCAACCTGATAAAGGGCATTAATGAAAAACCCACAGCTAATATCATACTTAATGGTGAAAGACTGAATGCTTCCCCCTAAGATCAGGAAGAAGACAAGATTGTCTGCTCCAACCATGTCTATTTATTTTTGTATAGGAGGTTCTAGTCAGAGCAGTTAGGCAAGGAAAAGAAATAAAAGAAAACCAGATTAGAAAGGAAGAAGTAAACTATTAGAGCTATAACTGTAAGTGAGTTCAGCAAGGCTGGAGGTTACAAGATACAGAGGTGAATTTCTATATGCTAGCAATGAACAATCCAAAAAGGAAATGAAGAGTCTACAGCCATACCACTCTGAACATGCCCCATCTTGGATGATCTTGGAAGCTAAGCAGGATCAGGCCTGGTTAGTACTTGGATGGAAGGCTGCCTGGGAATACCGGGTGCTGTAGGGTAAAAGAATAAAATTAAAAAAAAAAAAACCTTTGCCAAAATGAAATGAAGACATGCCATTTACAATAGCATCAAAAAGATGAAATGTTAATATCTAGGAACAAAACAAGTGTTAATTGGTCAGACAGTGACTGCTAAGAAAACAAAAACAAACACAAAAGAAGTGTTAAGAAGTTGTACAGTAGGCCGGGCGCAGTGGCTCCTAGCAGTGTAATCCTAGCACTCTGGGAGGCCGAGGCGGGTGGATCACTCAAGGTCAGGAGTTCGAAACCAGCCTGAGCAAGAGCAAGACCCCATCTCTACTATAAATAAATTAATTGAACAACTAAAAATACATATAGAAAAAAAAAATTAGCCAGGCATGGTGGCGCATGCCTGTAGTCCCAGCTACTTGGGAGGCTGAGGCAGAAGGATCGCTTGAGCCCAGGAGTTTGAGGTTGCTGTGAGCTAGGCTGATGCCACAGCACTCTAGCCCAGGCAAAGAGTGAGACTCTGTCTCAAAAAAAAAAAAGAAGTTGTACAGTGAAAACTACAAAACATCATTGAAAGAAATTAAAGAAAGCCTAAATAAGTGAAAAGAGTCAGGCACGGTGGCTCAGGCCTGTAATCCTAGCACTTTGGGAGGCCAAGGGAGGATCCCTTGAGCTCAGGA
>CAUYPO010097762.1:0-12224 GCA_963574435.1 Cheirogaleus major | reverse complement strand
TATGAGTTTTGTGGTGTTTTGACTCGCTCTACTCCCACCTCCTTTCCTCAGCTATGTGGTAGCCTTGAAAACCAGCAGCCGCACAATCATAGTAGCTGTGAAAATCAATGCCTGGAAGCCACTGGAGGGGGCTGGGTTTGGAGCTCCTCCAAAAGCCCCAGACTGAGGGAATGGCCATTATTTGATCCGTCAGCTCCCTAAAAAAAAAACCATTTAGAAATATTTTCTTTGTTTGACCTGACTCAGAGTTTACTCAGTGAGAAAAGCTCAATCTCAAACCATTTGTTGCAATTGTTTAATGTTGCAGCTGCCTGAGGCAACACTACCAGTTGGGGCAAACAAGAGGCTGGCCAAAATAGTTAAAAGGTAAGTGTGGGTAATAAAAGGCCCATAGGAGGTTGTGAAAAGTTCTGACATATCCCTGGAAATCTAAAAGACCATGTGTTGTGTGCAGTGCTGTATACCTGACCAGGAAAGACCTGAAAAGGCCCTAATCTCTCAACTCAGACAGATAATACAGTTCTTCACAAGCAGGAAGTCTAGGCTAAGGCAGAGCTGTAAAGTTTCCAAGTATTGAAGTTTTATCTCAATACACATACAGAGTCCCTCAACAAAGAATAGGAGATTTATTGGTTCCAGCATTTAAGGAAATGTTGTCCAATCATTGACTGACCACATAACTATTAGATAACCAAGCAGAGACTACAAGGGCAGCATAAAACAAAAATTACAGACCACAAATATTATTTCAAGAAAGTCATTAAACAAAGAAATGGCAACAACAACAAACTCTAGGGAAGAGGTATATTAGTCAGAGTTCTACAGAAAAACAGAACCAACAATGTACATATATATATAGAGAGAGAGCCAGACAGACAGACAGACAGACAGACAGGGACAGAGAGAAGACAGAGACAGTGAGAGAGAGAGAGATAGTATATGAAATTGGCTCAAGCAATTAGAGAAGCTGATAAGTCTCTAGTCCTGAGAGCTGCAGTCAGCAAAGCTGGCGACCCCGGAAAGCTGATATTGTAGTTTCAGTCTGAAAACTGATAGGCTCAAGACCCAAGAGCAAGTGTTTCAGCATGAGTGTGAGGGCAGGAAAAAAGGCATGTTCCAGGCAGGAGGAGTTCCCTCTAGCTTTTATTTTATTTTTTTCTACTCAGACATCAAAGTTAAAATTGTGTATATTTTTGTTTTTATAAAAATAATTGATAAAACTTTATTTTTAAAAAAGTAAATTAAGAAAATCAAGTTTATTTCTAAAAGTTTACTTAGAATTTTGATATTCAGTAATTATAATTTACTACATTTTGCCTTTTAATTTTAATATATAACTTTAACATTTTAGAAGAAAAATAACTTTTGAAAAATATATGAAAATATTAAATTTTTTGTTTGATTTAAATTTTGAATGAAAATATATTCAAATTTCATATACTTTGGTTACTGAGATATTTTGATTACTACCTTTTACATTTAATGCTTTAGATGATTTTGGGCAATACAACAAAAATTACGTGAAAATCTTAATTATTACAATATAATTTTGCTTGTGGTTGCCACAAGTTTGGGAGGCAGAGAAATGGACAATAAGTGCCTAATACGTAGGGGTTTTCTTCTGGTGTCATGAAAACATTTTGTAACTAGATAGGGATAGTAGTTGCACAACATTGTGAATATACCAAGTGCCACTGAATTGTTCATTTGAAAATGGCTAATTTTGTGTTATGTGGCTTTCATCTAAATAAAAGCTACTAAAAGGAAGTCAAGAAACAATTTTAAGGGATAAATATATAATAATTTATGAATTACACATGTCTTATTTTATTATTCATCCAAACATCAGCAGCACATCAACCAAACATCCAGGCATGTGCAAAAATATTATTATAAATTCTGTCATCTTTTATGTTTTGCTGACATTCAGTCATATAAAAACCATGCTTTTATTCATATTACTCAATTTTGTTATTTTGAATCTACATTTATCAAGGTAGAAGAAGAAAGCATGCTAGTTTTAATGTGTAACTTTTAAATAGTAAGACACATGATAAGTTGGCCTACATTTGTGCTCCTGTCTCAGACCCCACCAATGAGAAGGGTGACCCTGTCTTAAAGCATGTGATGCATCAGAAGACAACGAAAAGGACAAAGCTCTGGGTAATTCTTGAAGCAGTTCATCCAGTGATGCATGGAGAATGTTAGATAACGGGAAATACTTACTGAGTGCTATTTTGGGGTAAATGATGACATTCTCAATTATGAAATAAGTTTTCAACCTGATTTCCATATGTTTAATCTGTATGATTCATTTAGTAATACTTCAAAAGACAGTTTACATAGAAAAGGAAACTTTAGATGTTTATTACATTGGCAATATCAATCTAAAGGACTTTGTCAATCTCTTAAAATACACATTAAAATATACATTATGATAATTATTGATCTGAATATCAGTACTTAAAATAGATGATTGTTTATCCATCAGTACGTAAAGGCTTACCTACCCAATGACTTCTTAAATATATCCAATAAGATACAATTGGAGATGTAGCCTATAAATATATACAACTATTATGTACCCATAATATTTAAAAGTAAAAATTTTTAAAAAGATACAGTTGGAGAAAATATGAGAAAATCAGAAAAGAGGAATTTACTTACAAGACAAATATGTGCCTTACATTAATAAGCATGGCACAACAAAGACCTAAATATTATATGGCTGCCACAGAAATGCTAAATGATCAGTCAGTAAATTTCATCTAGAGTTGTCAGTGCTATGTAGAACTTTACTTTGAAATGGCATTGGCCAAAATGGCTTTTTTTCTTAATGAGTCATTTCACTGCATTTTACCTTCATGAAATAACCTTAGGCACATGACAAGCATCCTCTGGTAGCCTCATCTACGGAATAATTGTTATTCTCAGTCCTTTATTAAAAGTTAGAGACTGCAGACATCATGAAGGTCAGGAAAGTGACCTCCATTTCTTTTGTAGCTGTCTTTCAGCTCTCCTGACTCCAGCTGTTTTGAGAGCTGATGTCACAGTACAACTCTAGGAGGGTTTGATTGACAATGCTGCATGAGAGCCCATCCAAAAAATTAATCTGTGTTGGAAACAGTGAGACGCCCTCAAGACACTCAGTCAGTTGGCTCTTTTTTGCTTTTTCTTAGAGATAGTAAGGATTATAGCAATTCTTCCGTCCTTGAGAAAAGATATCACGCAGACAGCAGTGCAGCATCTCATGTCTGTATTTTCAGCAGGTCAACCATCTGATCTGGGAGCTTTAGTCTTCTTCACAATCATACTGAAATGTCAGTTTTGTCAAAAGATAGTATCACATCCATGCCAAATGTCTGGGTGGTGGGGCTGCCTTGGGTCATGGTGACACTATCTACAATGATGGAAGAGCTTGCAAGATGATCACAGAGGCATTGTTGCTATGTCCAAAGCATCCTCCTTTGTCAGCTCTTCAGAAACTCCTTCGTAACCATGGAGTTCGAAATAATCTTTCATGCGAAACACTTCAAAATGTCACATTACAATTGTTATTCTTCTGGCCAGCATTGAGTTTTCATGGAGCAAGAAGAGAAAAGAGGAGAAGGGCTTTTGAATGTAAACACTGAGAAGGCAGAGGCCAATCCTTCTTCATGATCTGATAGCTATTTTAATTCTTAAAGACATAGAAAGATCCGAGGTTAGGCACGAAATAACTTTGAAGTCTCCATAGCCTGAAAAATCGGAATGGTCTATGGTCTCGAAGGTGACAGGTTACCCCAAATCCTCATGTCTGCCATTTATTTTCTCCATTCCCTTCAACCTGAAACTGCAGTTCACACTCTCTGCCTTAATCAGTGACCTTTACCAGCAAAGGATAAACTAGGTCTCCCGTAAAACCAAAGTCACAACCCAGAGGTTCTAGCTCTGCTGCTCTTACTGACTCTGATACCTCTGTGAATGAAGGGGTTGCCTTAGCTTGTCTTTTGCAAAATACAAAGGAAAACACCTTTGAGAGGAGAAAGAACTATATATCGACATAGCAACAGATTCAAAAAGGGCACATAACAGGAGGGGGTTTGTTCCTTTCCCCCCTGAACCATCAGAGAAATGATAGAAAACAGATCTCGAACACAATCCCTTTAGGTTGTGAGGCCAGCCATGAACTCTGCCATCAGAGTTGTGAATGTCTTGGAGGAAAAGATCACAGCTATTTTACTCGGCAAGAGATAAAAATACCATGTGTAGCAGAGCTGGGCCTGAGAGCTCTCATTTCCCCTCTGACTTCTGCTTGCCGCACTCTGCTGAAAGACGTTATGGCTGACCGACCCTCCAAAATAGACACTGTGATGGTGATATATTGTGGCCCTTGAAGAATTTAATTGTCAAATTGACATTTATCAAAAGCTTTAGTGCATTTAAAAGATAAATCGTGCAAGTTTGGTTCAGATCAAAGAGCCCCTGTCCTCCTCCATTCACAGCGCAGGCCGGCTTCAGCAGCCAAGTCATGTGTGAAAAATGATCCCCTTCCACTCCCAGCTCCTTTAAGCACTGCACTGGTGACAGATAATCAGAAATTTAAATGTTAGCCTCCTCTTCAGAAAGTTCTTAAAATAATGGAGGACCCATTGAGACCATTTGTATTTGAAAGGAATGCTAAATAATTTAGTGTGCACGGGCAGGATGTGCAGCGCTGGGCAGATGAATGATGAAGCCCCAGCACAGACTCTCTTCAGCGGTTGCCACGCTAATTACAGATCAATTACTTCCCAGTTGTTTGCAACCTTATCAAAGAATGGTAAATTTACTGAGAGCAAAGTGTGATAAGATGACTTTTCATTATTACAGTAGATTTGTTGAAACAGCTCCGACACTGAGATTAATAAGAGCTCGCCCAGGGGTAATAGGATCCCTGCCCATGTAGGGAGAATTTAAGAGCCGAAAACCGGATGCGAGACGCTATCATAAAAACCCTTCCTCTCATTAATTGTTATCACGAGTGTGTTCGTAATGGAGAAGTGAGGCAGGGAGACAACCCATTCGCTGAAACTCGCCTAAAACGATGTGGCTGTTTCCTCCCAAAAAAAGGGCACGTTCAAAATCAAAGGAAAGTAAATGCATTTTGGGTTGGAAGCAAGAACTGGACTCTGCATGTGTATTGGTGGTGGTGGAGTCGGGGGGCGTCCGTGCATGTGTATGTTCTAGCTGAGTTCCATTTTCACTGGGACAATCACAGAGAGACGGCCTGAGATAAAGAGAATTGTCTCACGATAAAGAGAATTGTCATGGTTTTTGAAGTGGATGTCAGTGGAATCACTTCAGAGCTGAGAGCAATCAAGACTTGGGGGTGGCTGCTAGGATCACACCTAGCAAGATTTCCTCCTGGGAGGAAAAACTGAGAGTTCATAGAGGCCAGGGAATCTTTCAGATCTGAATAAGTAATGTGTGGCGTGCTTAACACAGCACATACGGCTATGAAACCCTCTTTTTTCTTTAATTGAGAAATAACTCATTGAGAACACTTATATAGGGTTAATTTTAAGACCAGTACACCAGTCTATTAAGCGTTTATAGGCCATTTTCACCTTTCTCCTGATAACCCCAAGGCCCCAGGGGGCACTTGGAACATCTGTGGATTTGTTTATTCAAATTTGCAAGCTATTGCTATTTTAAAATTTCTGATCTGGTCAGAGGAATCTGTGAAAAATGAAGAAAAATTTCCACCAATAACTTGGGTAACTTATGTTTAAAATCCTGGTGAGAATGCAGGAAGAGAGATGCTGGGAGGCAAGAACCAGCTCTTGAGGAATGGATAGTCTTTTAGAAGACATTTTAGTAAAGTTTTTAATAATTTTTTCCCCTGACTTTTAAAGGATATAAGTAACCATAGGGTAAAGTTTGGATCTCTTTGTGAATTGAAAACTAGTTAGGAAAGGAACGGACTTGGGGGACTTGTACGGCAGCATGTGATAGCAGGACTCGCACCCCCACCCTTGTTGAGAGCTGCTGATAGGAATGTGAACTGAATATGGGTTTCCATAAATGATGTTTAACTGAACTTCTTAGGAATTCTAGTCAATTAAGCTCTATATGATTATCCTTATTTTTTGAACATCCTCAAATAAGTAAATGGAAGCCCAAAGACGAAAATAATTCCTCCCAGATTACTTCCTGAAGCAAACGTGAAGGCTTGCTGCAGATGTTCAATGCCTGTGATTCTGTTCCTTTGAGGATAAGCCATGGCAAATTTGAAGACTTTTCAGATGCACCCAAACAAATCGGGAAAGAGGCCAGGGAAAAACATGCAGCGCTTAATTTGGACAAACAAAAGGAAAGATGATAGCGACTGGGGAAAGATAATATAAAGTTTTCCTACTTCAAACTTCATTCATATACCTACAAATTTAATTCATACACATCCCTGTGGAAGGGTCTTGGGAATAATTGGCAACCAATCAGTACCTTTGCTAGCGATGTGAGCCACAGACAGCAAGAAAGCAAAGTGAAAAAGTGAGTCAACATGGTGTCAATAGTAATGGTTATTTGTGTGTGTTCACCTTATGTACTTTTGCCACTACAAAAAAAAATTAAGGACCGGGTGCGGTGGCTCACGCCTGTAATCCTAGCACTCTGGGAGGCCAAGGTGGGCGGATCATTTGAGCTCAGGATTTCAAGAGCAGCCTGAGCAAGAGCGAGACCCCATCTCTACTAAAAATAGAAAGAAATTAATTGGCCAACTAAAAATATGCATATATTAAAAAATCTTAGCCAGGAATGGCAGCGCATGCCTGTAGTCCCAGCTACTCAGGAGGCTGAGGCAGGAGGATCACTTGAGCCCAGGAGTTTGAGGTTGCTGTGAGCTAGGCTGACGCCAGGGCAGCACTCTAGCCCGGGCAACAGAGTGAGACTCTGTCTCAAAAAAAAAAAAAAAAAAAAAAAAAATTAAGCAAAAGCTTTTCGAGAATAATAAAATATCTTCTTTAGAACTTTTTCCATTAAGTCTAGAAGGTAGCAAAACGACCCAAACCAAACATTTGTATCCTCTTTTCCTCGATAGACGTACATTAGACAGTTGGTAAAGTGATAATAGAGAACAGAAAGCTCAGAAAAGCCTTGGAAAAGTCACACAATGGAGTCTCAGGCCTAGATTTCTCTCCTCTTCCCTTGGTTTGACTTAATTCAGTCTTGATGGTTATTTGGACATAGCAGCATACTGCTTTGCACGTTCTTTTGCAAATTCGTTTTCCTTCATTTTAAAAATCAGGCTGGGAAAACTGTGTGTGTGTGGGGTTGCTATTACATAAAGAGGGAATAGAGAAAGGGAGCTCGTGTCGTTTATGAATTACACATGTTGAAATATTTAGCATGGACTATCTCGCAGCAGATGTGTTTGATGTATTCAAACACGTGCATATTCAAAAATCACGAGAGGTGTTAGGAAAGTTGATCAGCCCTCGCCTCACTTCCTGCCCAGAATGTTAGAACAAAGGATCACTTGATGAAATTGAAGGGCAAAGATTTATGAGGGGGTGGGGAGTGCGATATGAAAGGAAATTCCACTTCACATCACATTCATTCAACCTTCTGAATCTGCTTCCATGGAAATCCCTGATTTAATAATATAGTTGGATTTTAATAAAGTTAATTTTCTGACTGATTGTACCATTTGTATAAGATTTAGCTGAGATTATGATTAAAAATAATAAAATCTCATCTTTGGATTATAAACCATCCCTGGAATGATTGATTTGAGTCTATGCAGTGTTGGCAAAATTATTTGAGGGAAGAGTTAGATTTATTTTCCTTCCTCACAAGCAGTGCCTTTGCATCGTTATGGAGCTAAATGAACCTTTTTGCCTTGGAAAATCTTGTTCATGACAACCTGAAATGCACATAGTTGAAGAGACGGCTTCATTTTGGTGTTAGCTGTCATTTTCCAAAACGTTATGTTTAAGTCCCATTTTAAGAATTTATACTTTTTTTATTATAAAAGTAATATATGCTCATTTAAGAAAATGCAGAAAATTAAGGAAAGAAGGAAACACCTGGTATCACCTAGACACAGAGCTACTACTAACTTTTAATGAATTTTACTTTAATCTTTTATTTCCTATACAGAGGATTTTTTACTTGCTGGCTGGCTGGCTTGTATAGTATATAATCATGCTTATTTAGAATTTTGTGTCTTGCCTTTCTGACAACATTTTAGCATAAGTATTCTTATGTTATTGCATAATCTTTATAATCTTTGTGATGGTTATATAACATGTCTCTGAGATCATAAACTCTGGTTTACTTAACCATTCTACCATTATTGAATATTTAATTTGTTTTCCATTTTTTGCTATTGTTTATTTGGAATAAATTCCTGTAAGTGGTGTTACCAAGTCGAAGAACATGAATATTTAAAAAGATCTCACTAATTTCAAATGCAAATAACGAGGAAAAAAATAGATCGATAGGTTTGTTTGATTCTATATTTTATTATTCCAATACTAAGGCATCTCTTTAGGTAGGAGACATCAGTTGTAAGCCTTTTGAATAAACTGATGACTGCCCCATCATAAAGATGATGAGACATCCCCACACCTCTCCAAGTGGCTGTCATTTTAATGGGACATCAGTTTCCCAATTGGTTCGTTGACTCTTTCTAACAAACTTTCGTCCTTTTTACATAGCATTCTCAAACACATACATACACATTCTCAAATTCCCCTTGTGGACAACATCTACAATTGCTGCCCTGAAGCTTCTCAATGGCATTTTCCTTTCACTACTTAGGTAAAATTGAATTTGCTTTCTTTTTGCCTCTCAGGAAACAGAGTAAACTCATCCAGGGACATTCAAGGGCAAATCTGCTCACCCAAATAAAGGGAATTGGGCTGGATTTCAGAAAAGAGTATTTTAGAATGGGTAAAAATGTTTTAGACTACAGTAAGTGGATTTTTAAGAAAGATAAGGATACCATATTCAGATCTCTTACCCACGACTCTGGCCCAAGTGCTCCCCTGTTATAGGAACAAGCCTCAGCTAGGGAGGCTTCTCTCCCGTGCTGCGGCAATGGGTACCGTCCAATCCACACGATCCTGCGGCCCCTTACGTCATCACAGCAACAGAACTTTCTGTCTACAACAAGGGTGGGATTGTCCTCCTCCCCATGCCCAGAGACAGTGCTTGAACTTGTGATGCCACGTAGTATCAGCAGCTCTGCTGCACAGGCTTCCTGCTGGGAAGGAGGTGAGTAGAGGGAGGTATGTTCCAGAGAAGTGAGGCCAGGGCTTGCAGGTCAGCTTAAGGAAATGGTTATCCTTGGTGAGGGGGCTTTTCTGGGGAGAAAATAAGGTCATACTCCAAGACAGATTATAAGCAAGTTTTTTCAGTCCAAGGTTGTTAAATTTTTTTAACAAATTAGCCATCTCTATAAACTGGGCAAATCCATAGGAAAATTGAAGTCCATTATTTCTTTTTTTAAAAAATCAAAAGGATAACTTAGGCTGCATTTCCTTGAAGTACTAGCCTGAGTACCAACTCCTTCCTCACCCCATGAGAGGATGGTTCATCTGTTTACAGTGGTTCCCACAATTCCCTGTTCATTTCTCACACTTTCTCCCTTCAGTCACTCTCATTGCCTGGACAAGTAGGCTCCTGAGTTTGTGACCTTCAAAATGCAAAGGTGTGCTTGGAAAGAATTGTGGGGTGCATCATTCTATATTCAATGTGACAGTACCTTGCCTTCCTCACGGACGTTAGGGGCCAATGTTGCTGGCTATTCCAACTCCTTTGACCATAATAACACTCTCCAGAGAGTTGTGTACTCCCCTGTACAAATCCTTGGTTGTTCACCTGTACAATCACATAAATAATACCATTCATATTAGCAATGGACTTGACTTCAGATTTTCTTCAAAGTGGAAACTTTCATTAACCAAAATTCTGTGAACTGTTTTGCTTACTGCATTAGTGTGATGCTAATTTAGTAAGAAAGTATAGCTTAGTCACTAAAAAAAGATGTCTAGAAGAATTGGTATTAACGGATCAACACCTAAGTGGACATATAGGAATAACATTTGTTGGGTGTTGGGCGGGTGGGAGGGGGGAGTAGGGGATGGGTACATACAAACATAATGAGTGAGATGTGCAATGTTTGGGGAATGGTCATGCCTGAGGCTCTGCCTCGAAGGGGGAGGGGGGCATGGGCAATATACGTAACCTTAATATTTGTACCCCCATAATATGCTGAAATTAAAAAAACAAAACAAAACAAAATAAAATACTTGAAGCACTTTTGCTTTTGTAGACATGCGTAGAGCAACAAAAATTTGAGCTGCCCAACCTGCACATTTCCAGTTAAATTTGAATAAGGAACATTCTGCCTGCCTTTTATTTCAGCTCTTATGCTGTAAACAAGTGTTCTTTTTGCAGTCTAATTAGTGCCACATTCTTCCCATTGTTGTGCCTTTTGTTGATGATTTTCCTGTTTAAAATGGCTCCCAGACATGGTGCTCAAGAGCTGTCTAGTGTTCCTAAGTATAAGAAAGGGGCACTTAGAAAATTCACACTTTACAGAAAATTTTCTCAGGCAAGAGTTATAGTGCTGTTGGCTGTGAGTCCAGTGGTAATGAATTAACAATATATATTAAATAAGACGGTTTTAAACAGAACTAAGGTTTCGTATTGATAGATGGACAAAACTGTTAAGACTAGAGGCTTGTAGGAACATAACCTGGTATTTCTTCTAGGAGCAATGGTTCAGCATTTGCTAACTCAGTTTTGGCAGCAACTTTATAGAATATAACTACCTCAAATAATGAGAACTAACTATATATACACTTTTTTTTTTTTAGAGACAGAGTCTCACTCTGTTGCCTGGCCTCAGCCCAGCTCACAGCAACCTCAAACTCCTGGGCTCAGGTGATCCTCCTGCCTCAGTCTCCCGAGTAGCTGGGACTATAGGCATGTGCCACCATGCCCAGCTAATTTTTTCTATATTTTTAGTTGGCCATAATTTCTTTCTTTTTTTAGTAGAGACGGAGTCTTGCTCTTGCTCAGGCTGGTTTCTTTTTTTTTTTTTTTTTTTCTGTTTTTTTTTTTTCAGGCTGGTTTCGAACTCCTGACTTTGAGCGATCTGCCTGCCTTGGCCTCCCAGAGTGCTAGGATTACAGGCGTAAGCCACTGTACCCGGCCTATATATACACTTTTTTCCCTGAACAATTTTTTTTTTTTTTTTTTGAGACAGAGTCTCACTCTGTTCCCTAGGCTAGAGTGCCGTGGAGTCAGCCTAGCTCACAGTAACCTCAAACTCCTGGGCTCAAGTGATCCTTCTTTTTTATTTTTTTTTATTTTTTTTTATTTTTTGAAACAGAGTCTCACTCTGTTGCCTGGGCTAGAGTGAGTGCCGTGGCGTCAGCCTCGCTCACAGCAACCTCAATCTCCTGGGCTCGAGCAATCCTCCTGCCTCAGCCTCCCGAGTAGCTGGGACTACAGGCATGGGCCACCATGCCTGGCTCATTTTTTCTATATATTTTTAGTTGGCTTTAGTTGGCCAATTAATTGCTTTCTATTTATAGTAGAGACAGGGTCTCACTCTTGCTCAGGTTGGTTTCGAACTCCTGAACTCGAGCGATCCGCCCGCCTCGGCCTCGCAGAGAGCTAGGATTACAGGCGTGAGCCACTGCGCCCAGCCCTCAAGTGATCCTTCTGCCTCAACCTCCCGAGTAGCTGGGACTACAGGCATGCGCCATCGTGCCCGGCTAATTTTTTCTATATATTTTTAGTTGGCCGATTAATTTCTTTCTATTTTTAGTAGCGATGGGGTCTCACTCTGGTTTCGAACTCCTGACCTTGAGCGATCCGCCCACCTCGGCCTCCCAGAGTGCTAGGATTACAGGCGTGAGCCACCGCGCCCGGCCTCCCTGAACAATTTTTAAGTAAATTGCAGACATGTCCCTAAATATTTCAATGTATATTTAAAATAAGGACATTTACTTTCATAATCACCGTACAATTAACAAAATTAGGAAATTTAACATTGATATAATAATTTAGTCAATAGATTTTTTTTTTTTTTTTTGAGACAGAGTCTCTGTTGCCCTGGCTAGAGTGCCGTGGCGTCAGCCTCGCTCACAGCAACCTCAAACTCCTGGGCTCAGGCGATCCTTCTGCCTCAGCCTCCCAAGTAGCTGGGACTACAGGCATGCGCCACCATGCCCGGCTAATTTTTT
>CAUYPO010097760.1:0-10928 GCA_963574435.1 Cheirogaleus major | reverse complement strand
CCAACATTTATTGTTTGGGGACTTTTTGATAAAGGCCATTCTTACTGGAGATAAGTGATATCTCATTGCAGTTTTGATTTGCATTTCCCTGATGATTAGAGATGTTGAGCATTTTTCCATATGTTTGTTGGCCATTATTCTGTCTTCATTTGAAAAAATTCTATTCATGTCCTTTGCCTACTTTTTGATAGGGTTGGGGCATATGATCTTGAAGTAAACTAGAAGTTGCCATAGGAGAAGCCACACTTTTCATTTTATTTTGAAGACAAAATGTCTACACTCCTCTCCACCTGGTTGTGATTACTTCCAAATACTTAAAAATATAAATAGCCTTAGAAGAGTTTACATCTCAAATTCAATGAACATTGGCATGATATTGATAGGATGCAACCCTGAAAAGAGATATTGATGAATGATTGGGAACCGGTGCCTAAAAGGGCATCCTGGAGTTGAAGAGAAGTCAGAAGAGAGAGTATTAAAAAAAAAGAGAGAGAAGCTTTCTATTACCAGTCTTGCTACCCCCTCCATTTCTAGGAAGGTGTGATTATATCCTAAGTACAATCCAACAATTTTTCTCTAGAAGATGGGGAAGTGAGTCTGTGTAGAGAAAGCAAGCAAATTCTCTAGGTTGTACATTTCCCTTCTGATAAAACCTCTTACTTTTAAGTTGATGAGAAAGAGAAGTTAAACAAAAAGAGTTTTAAACTGAAGATGTAGCAATATACAACATATAAAATAAATCCTGCAAAGACATACAGAAAGGAACAGAGAGAATAAAGGAAAATTTCTGTGTTAGACATTGCAACATGGCAGGTCCATGGTTAGTTTATTCTCACACAATATTAAGGTAAAGCCTTTAAATATAACTAAAGTACAGAAACCAACAAGATGCAAAAATAAAAGTGATGTTTTGGTGACACTGATGAAAAGGACATCCTCCCTTCCTGAAAGGGCAAGATTTCCTAATGGGCAAATAAAGTAAGGTAAAAAATTAATTAAGAAGAAAACTCATTAAGAGTTTATACATTAGAGTGCAGCTTTCAGTACACATGGCTGAATATTAAAGAGGTGGAAGGAGCCGTAAGAAAACACAGGATATTGAGGAGTCACTCTCCTACTTAAAACCTTAAGTGTGATTTTTCAGGCCTGACAGCAAGCAATTACAGAGGCTTTGCCTGGCAGGACTTCGGGGGCAAAGCTGCCCTCCCCAGCCTGGACTTGGTATGCTGCCAGTGTAGGGTCGTCTCCCGGGGGAGTTTCAGCCAAGGACTGGGGCCCTTTGGCTGGTCATGCTCTTCGTATGACATGTTGACATTGCTACCCAGAGTCCTCCTTCCCAGGTCTCTTTATTCGAGGCCTTGGGCAGAGGTTCTCAGCAGGTGCCTCTACTGAGGTCTTCTCACTGGAGTGGAGGGGAATCCTTGAAGACACCTTCCCCACTTGGACTCAGTATCACATACCTTTCTCCTACTAGTCCTCCTCCATCCTCCTTGACTTCGTGGTCCATAATACTGCTGGAGCCTTTTGTTCGGGACTCCATCCACAGTGAAATGACACTCACACGTCTACACTCGCTCTACTTCCATAGAGGTAAGTGGAACAGGAGAATCGGCGCCTTCTCCTGTTTTAGACTCTTGGTTAAATTGTGTAAGTTAGTGATTATAGGCTTGCTTCTTCCATTTTAGGCTTGAGTTTTAATCAGCTATTCCCAACACCTGGCAGTTTAGCTTCCTCTCCCCGCTCCCAACAGAGCAACATTGGACAGAGCCTACCCTACCAGGTTCCTCCCATTATCTATTCTGTCCTTCATGTATAAGGACACACTTTTCCCCACAAATATTAAGGGGTTACAAGTGTTTTTATTACATGGGTGAACTGTAGAATGCTGATTTTTAATTGAACGCATTCCCATCCAACTAAAGGACTGTATTTCTCAGCTTCCAAATTCTAAATGAAAGTAAAAGTGTTCACTTATGTGTTACTTATGGAGTCTCCCCAAAAGTGAGAGCATGGCCCTTCTATCCATTTCCCCTTTCCTCTGGCTTGGAATGCAAATATTATGGACAGGGCTTCAACAAACCATCTTGGACTATGAGGTGACCTGTTGAACTAAAGATGTACCCCATTCAGCAGGAGAATAGGAAGGTCTTAGGTCCCTATAAACCTTCTAGAACTACCGGACCATTCTTAGACTTCCTAACACCAAACTTTTTTTGTGAGGGAGAAAAACACTTTTTTTGGTTAAGTCAATGGAAAATCTGCCATTAATCCGTCTTAAAATCTTGTTTGGGGGTTGGTGGGGAGGGGTCTTCCCCTTCAGTCTCTATAGCTTTAATCAGTTCTGGGAAGTTAAGGGGTTACTAGCCCAGGTATAACAAGGTGACACATGCCACAGCCAGACCATAGTTACAGTGTATGAGGAATACAAAACAGCAATCTGAGAGCCAAAAATCCTTGCTTTTGTATGGTCTAGCTCAAAGATCTTAGGCCAAATACTGAAACAAACCTGAGTCCCCACCTCTAGAAAATGAGGATGATAGTGAGAAAAAGAATTTAAAATCTCAAATACAGTGATTAGTACATGAAATGTGTTCAATAAACATTTTCTGCCCATATTTGGAATCAAATGAAGGGCTCTGATTTATCCTGCTTCAAACATGAGCTCCCATTTAGACGATGGGCAGGAGGAACACAAGGTACTTTGGGAACAAGACCCTGCGAACTCCTTGGTGTAAATAATACAATGGGGTTCTCCATGGGGAAGATAATTATAAGCAGGCACTTTCTCTGCACAGGTGTATTCAAAAGGCTCCTCTTCTTCCAGGCCATCTCCAGCGAGGGTTTCGAGAGGAAAACTCAGCCATACTTCACTCCTGCCCCTTGTCCGATCTGCACAACCACAAGGGTAGGCCAGGTTCTAGAATGACAGTAGCAGCAAACACACCAAAGGAGGAAGGTGTGATTTCCTAGAGACAGTGAGGCTCTGGGTAGATAATACATTGTAGAGCCCACCACAAACCCCACAGTCTGATCTTAGGAGCAATGGCTGCTGGTAGAACCGGAATTGAACATTTAGAGTTATGAGCAATAATGGAAACCATACAAAAGTGGAGAATGAAGCATATTCTGCTCATTATAAGAAGACAAAGTGTAGATAAAGGCATGGAGATAGAAATCCACCACAATGAAGGTGAACATATTGATAATTACAGAGAAAATCACATAAAGGAACAAAGGCTCTTTAGATAAATACTAAAGAGTTTTCATACCCATTGTGTAATTGGAACAGTGATTAATACCTTGGAACAGAATATTTGTCCAATACTTTGTCAATGTTTGTTTTTCTTTGCACCATGAAAGGCTTGGATCTCTAACCTTGAACTTTCTATTTTTATTGTTAAATTATAATTCCTATCCATAAATGAAGGAGCAGATTTAATATAATTAAAATATACCTTTCAAGAAGAGAAATAAATATGTAATAAAAACATTTCAAAACAAAACCGGAGCTTGGGTAAGAATCAGTACCAAACACTCAGAACATTTCTTTGCTGCATGTGGCGATATTTGAATTGGGAACCCCTATGGATAGAAAAATGATTGAAGTCCCACTGAATTCAGAAGTGACCTGAAAACCTGTATGTATCTTTTTCCCTTGAAAAGGATTTGGAATCTAATCTTTACTTTCTCAGTGTAATTTTTCAAGCAGGCTCTCTTTGAGGACAATATAATGACCCCGATTTTTTTTTTTTTATAGCTCTGTCCTTCCCAGGTAGAATAATAATAATCTGAGTTCTAAAGTCTCTTTAAATATAGCAGTATCAGTATACCTATTTTAACGTCAATATGAATATAATCACAGAGCCTGTTAATTATTTAACCTTTAGAACCTATTTTCACCACCTTAGATTTAACACTTTATAATAAATATAGTAGACTGCTGACATTCACAGGTTTATATTTTATGATTTTGACAATTAGCAGTGACTATGAATGTATAGGAAACACAGTCATTTGTCATTTTTTTGAGACTTGCATTTGAATTGCCTTTTGCAAGGTAGATACTCAAGAATAAGTTGATTTGATAGTAAGGGGGCCCTCTGATGGTTCAGCAGCTCCATCATTCACAAACACCTGTCTGCGTTAGCATAGGTCCTATTCCAAGCTGCTCTGAAATTGTCAGAAGTGACTATATGTGGACATATGTGTATATGACTCACATGTGGAGTGAACTGATGATCAAATGTAGTGACTCTAAACATGAAGGTGCATCAGAATAACCGGGGGGCTTCTTGAAAGAAAGATTTTTGGTCCCCTCCCCAATACTTCTGGGTGGCAACTGATAATCTGCATCTCTATCAAGTTCCAACGTGATGTGGATGCTGCTGGCCTAAAGACCACACTTTGAGAACCACTGATCCAAAGCATAATATTTAGAACATGATAAAATTCAATTAAAAAATTCAAAATAAAACCCAAAATATTCAAAGTAAAATTTCCTAAAACAAACAACAGCAATAGTTTAGCCAATAAAACTTGCGGTAGAACACAGGAGTACAGGGAATAGTCTGGGTCACAACCGATATTTTGCTTATAACATTATCTGATGTTTGTCAAAAGTTAAGTACTCTTCTGTACAGATTGCTAAATAGCCACTTCACAAAGACAAATGAGTTCCTTCCCTCCTGACCCATGTCCCTCTCTTCAGCCTACCAAGCAACTCAGCAAGATGCTAATGCCTGGCACAGTATGGAGCCTCAGGAACGTTTTTTGGTTGGTCCCTGCCCTTAGTTTTAGACATCAAAGCATAATAGGGATCAGAACCTCTCTTTTGTCCAAGACAGGCCAGACACCACCCTATCAGGAAGCAGGTGGGGAGATGTAATAAGGATGACTTTTAATTAAAGAAAGGAGTGGCAAGCTTCCATATGCATTTCCCAGTAAATGGTGGCTTTCTGCCATGGAGTAATTCCCAGGTGCTATGAATTCTTGAGGCTCCCAAATCACCCAGCCTAGTTCACTTGGATCAAAGATCAGAAAGGAATCTCTGATGGGCACTCCTCCATTAATAGGAGCAGGGCTAGTTCCGGGGTCCTCTCTTTACCTTAAGCAAGCAGGGTCATGACAGCCATATTAGGATGCAAGGATTTGGGAAGTAGCCACCTCAGGGATTCAACCCGATAAACATGTCAATGAATTTTCGAAAGTTGTCTCCTATATAAACATATGACATAATAATGAATGCACAAGGCTTTATCATCACCATATGTTTTTCTACAATCATTGGCTTCCAAGATGTTCGAACGCAGCATTAATACAGATATCCAGGGCAATGTCTTAGTCAAATCTTTGGCAGATTTTTCTCATGTCTCTGTTGGCTAGGTCCTTTATGTGTAAATTATTCATTTAAATTTAATTGCTTTTCTCCATTTAGTCTTTAGAGAAACAATTGGTGTGCCTCTCAAAATCTCCTTACATTTGAAGCTAAAGATCTCAAATTCTGTATCACTTTCTCTTTATTTTTCTCTCTCATTTATTCAACTCTGTAAGCACCTATACCAGGCATTGGGCTATGGCTACAGATGAACAAAATGTAATTCTTGCCCTCATGACCTGATACCATGAAGGGAAAATACAAGTTTCTGGGAGAGGAAGTAAGAGTGGATCACATATGAACTACAGAGTGATATAAGGAGAAGAAAAGTATGAGAGGGTGCTTGATGTGGGACGCTGCTCTGTGTGGCGGGAACAGAGTGGGCAGGGGACAGGGAAAGGCATGGAGGCCACGGCATTCATGACCTTGTTGAAGATTTGGACTTTATCTTAAGAGTGAGAGAAAAGATTTGAAGGGATACAAGTTAGGTGTGGTATGGGCAGGTTTGGGTTTTAAGATCTCTTGGGCTACAGCATGGAGAATGGATTGGAAGGGACTAATGTGTCAGACAAGAAACTATTGCAGTATTGCAGGCCAGACCAGATGGTGGCTTGCATTAAAAATGATGGCAGTGAACATGGAAAAACTGGGGTAGATTTGATACACATTCAGAAGGTAAAATAATCAAGATCATTTGGTGGCGACATGAATATAGGAGATTGAGGGAGAGAGAGTTATTGAGAATATAAATGGTGTTACTTTCCCCAAGTTTGGGGAAAGGGGAGATAGATCAAGAGATCATCTTCAGTGTGAGATGCCTATGAGCCATCCAAAAGGAGATATCACAGGTGTTCAGGTCTCTCTCTGTAAGTCTAAAGTTCAGAAAAATTGACTGAACTTTTAATTGCATTGGTCATTAATGTCTGTAGAGATAGTATGGCATAGTGGTTAAATTAGGATTTTTCGTCAAAGCCTGGGGACAGGACTGAAGAGAGAATGAATCCTCAGAGAAAGAAAGACTTTGAGCTTTTGCACTAACCCCAGAACGTTTTCTTAAAATGGTTTTCTGTTTCCAATCCATGAGTATCCACATTGATAAACGTGATCTTGTGGTTGCATTGGTCTGTATCTTGAAACCAAAAGAAATAAACATAATGGATTTCCATTTGGCTCTGAACAGATGACTGGCAGAGACTAGACAAGGAAGGTAAACCCAAAAGAATCTACAATCAAAACAAACAGCAGCTCAGTCTTGTTCTGAAGGCCTCCTTATATATTTTGTTTTTTTACTGTAATTACTTGGGATCCTAGTTAATGATTTCTATAGTTTAATCCTGTAAAAAAATAATACTAATTCTGGCAACAATCAGCTCTATAACAATGTCATATCCTGATCTGTTTGCACAGAAGATGTCATCAGCAGAGCCAGTGAATCCTATCTACAGTGCTTACATTTTCGTGGCAGTTGGAAACTATCAGTGAAATTCTCAGAATATCAATTAAACACCAAAAAGAATTCATTTCACGCTAAGAACACTGTTAAATTTTTCATATTTGTATATAGGCTTTGCTTTCCCTGTACAAGCTTGGGAGATACTCTCTCCTTCAGCTGGAAGAGTACAGCTTCACAACAAAGTCACATTTTGGAAAAAAAAAAAGTACCTTAACATAAATGGCTAAACCGCCCATGATGAAATAAAACACATTTATCTATCATGGAGGATAATTTTTCTTATATTTCAAGCCCTGGTTAGAAGAACTCGTTTTGCCTTGTCACTGATAAGACCTACACTTCATAGAGAACTTACAGCAGGCGATCAGTCCTCTGTATTTGTGGGTTTATCCATCGATTCCGGCAACCATGGATCAAAAGTTTTCAAGAAAATAATTGTGTCTGTACTGAATATGTACAGACATATTTTATTGTCATTATTCCCTATGCAAATTTTTGCATAGGATTTACATTGTATTGCATATTATAAGTAATCTAGAGATGATTTAAAGTTATACGGGAGCAGGGGGGATGTGCTTAGGTCATATTCAAATATTGCATTATTTTCTATCAGGAGCTAGAGCATCTGCAGATTTTGGTATCCACAGGATGCCTTGGAACCAATCACTCAAAGATTCTTAAGGACAACTGTATTTACTATCAATTATGGTACATTCTTTGCAGTGCATTATAATTTATCCTCAACCACTTTAAGAGGCAGGCACTATATATATTCATGTACTTTTGTAGTATTAATATAAAAATATGCTTATATTATACCTGTATAACATATATTAATATTTGTTTATTTTAGGAGTTTAAAAAGTTGAAGGTTAATTTGTGCTAAAGTGAAATGGCCAAGGCCATCCCGCTGGTAAATAGCATTTTGGAGACTTGAGCCCCACAGGGTACAAACCCCAACCTGGGCTCTTGACCCCTAAAAAGTGGACGCTTTCCGAATCATTCTTATCTTTATAAGATTTCACAACATTCACAGCATCGTTTAGCCTCAATGAAACTCAAGATTTGAATTAAGAACTAACATCTGAAAGGCCACCTTCAAAAACAATTTAGTGTGTGATCTTCGGTATTTGGGACACATGGAACTTGGTCTCCAGACGTTGAATCATTTCCTGAGACTGAATCCAACTACTGAGAATTATAGAAACTTGTTCAGCAGCAGCATCTACTTGCAGTGAAATACTTGTCTTTAAAAATGATCAGTTCTCCCAGGTATTCAGTTCATTTTCCAACTGTAAATTATTTAGAAAAGCCATCACCTATGCAGTTCTAATAAATCCTGTGGACTATTTCTCCTGATAGCATATTTATATGAGAATGTGAAAAATCCCCATCTTCTTCCTCTTTTAAGCCAAAATAAAATATATCAAAGCTGCTGAAAACTTATATTAAAGCACTGAAATTGTTTCCGAAAATAATCAAGAAATATTCAAATAGAGTCTCTTTGTATGTGAGTGAAACAGATTAACAGCCTAACTTATATTTACAGGCCAATAAGGATATCAAACCAACGGTATAAAGTAGGTGTCTACTTATTTTAACTTGAAAACCATACCACTCACTGTGTGTATGTTGTTTTAACACACATCTCTTCCTTAATGAGTTCTGAGTAATAAAAATACAATTATACTAGACATTTATTTCATATGGAATTATGTAATGCAATGAAGCTGGGCTTGAATAAGGTTTCTCTTCTAATCCAGGAGATGAAGTGTGTAATTTACTGAAAACCTGGATATTAACAGCTCCTATATCTGGAATGAACAGCCTTAGCTATAAATGAAAATTTCACAGAAATATAGTCTAGTTTAAAACGTTGTTCTTAGAAGAACTTGGGAGAAGGAGAAGATAATATTTTTACTCCGATTTGTGCCTTACCATATGTGGACATGCTAAGAATGGTTGGAATTTTTCTTTTTTTGTATAAAACACCAGAAATATGCCTAAAGGGCATCATTCATTCTGCCTGACATACAGTGATTTCAGACTCTTCTTGGGAGTCGTCTTCCCCTTTTGTCTTAATCGGATCCTTATGTCCCAAAGGAAGCATGGTGAAATGCCTTAAAATTACTTTTTTGCAACCCCCTCCAAGAGAACATTGTCCAGATAAGTTTTAAAGAGCCTGAACCAACCATTTTAAGGACTTAGTTAAGCAAAGTATTTATTATTTAGATCTTAGCAGTTTGACAAGCAAAGAGTGTTAAGAAATAAACCATTTCTCAAATAAATAAGCCAGCAAATCCCAAATATCAGTTCCTGTAAACCATAAAAAACTGCAGCTTTATGATATGCATTGCTAAAATTAATTTGAGGGACAAGCTATTATAGATGATATGCATTATCCTACAACTCTAAACTTAAAAAATTATCATATTATACCCTTTCTCCTTATTAATGTATTTTTTCTTTTTATTGGATTAAGATCAATAATTTTCCTTTAATATTTTTAAGGAATAATGATTTATTGACAGAGCCAAATGGAGACTTTTATTTTCTGCCAGTTTTGATATTAAAAAACTATAAAGTTGAGAAGTCATATAATCCATCAGGATTATAGTTATAAGAAGTTAATAACCTCAGAAAGATTTTTTATCTCTTATATGTATTTAGTCATGGACAGGAACAATACATGGATGTAAAGATTAAGTCACAAAGAATCAGTTCCAGGACTAAACTCTCATTTGTAACCATAAGATCCCTGAGTGTGTTGATTTTAAATCAATGCATTACTTCATGGCAGATACTTTCCTACTTGTAATTCTGGTGTCATTTGGTCTCACAAGCCCTGATCTAAAGTTGGTGATGCTTATTACATTAAAACTTACCAATGCCACTTGGAAAAATTAAACTATGTTAGTTAATTAAAATATGCACTATTTAATATGGTGCTTCAAATTATTACAGATACTTGACAGGTGTTCAAGGGGTTCGATGACTTGTCTTTGGAAATTCAACGAGTGAGCTGCTTCTTTCAGTCTTGTGTATAAATTTGCACTTCACAAAGGAAATAGATTGGAATGTAACCTGAAAACCCCACAGTTTATTTTTACATTTACTTGTTCTATATGAAATGTAGGTTTTTAATAATTACATAATCAAATCTTCTTGTTTCCATCCTGGTAAAAGCAAGAGACAAATTTTCTCTTGTTTGGTTACATCCTGATAACAACTGGAAGGCAAATGCACAAATATCAGATTATGAATTTTACAAAATTGTTGAACGTGGTTCAGTGAAGAGGCTCCATTGATTGGTTTTATGATGGCACTCACATATTAAACGACCACATAAAAACTTGTTTGAAAATAGTATTGCCTGGCACAGAGTTTGGCATATAAGAGCATCAATATTTAATCAAATATGCATTGAATAAATCATTGAGTGAATAAACTATATAATGGATTTATGTTTGAATATCTTAATAAACATGATAGCACATTATCCTTAATCCTATTAACTCATCAAATAGCTGATCTAGGTCAGAGATTTTAGTTCTGTTGATAGATTCAAGAGGCTCCTCATGCCCTTGGAAACTGTACACAAAATTAAATGACTTAAATGTATTTTTCCTTCCAGGGACGAAAACTATGGCTTCCATAAATCCTTAAAGTGTCTAATGTGAACAAAAGTTAAATTACATTGCTATCTTAAGCAAAAATGGATTCATTATTTTAAGGTAATTCTCTAAGCACTGTGATGGTCTTTTATAAGAACAATAAGAAAAGAATACTCTGACACAAACAAGTCTCCTGATCTCAAAGGAACGAAAGTATTATTATGCTCAACTACTGCACTTCCTGACGTAACAAAACCTTACAAGGGTGTAAACTCCATGAAGTCGGACTTTATTCTTCCTTGATCACTGGCTATAATAACTTCTAGCACCCAGAGTGGCACCTGGCCTATAAAATATGGTCAAATTTGGTTAAGCAAATGAGTTAAAATTCAAATGAATGTTGCTTTTTTAAAGAAAATCAAGAGATAGATTTCTTAATTATATTTTAACAACTCATAAATAAATCCAAAATAGAAGATACAGATTC
>CAUYPO010097757.1:0-16556 GCA_963574435.1 Cheirogaleus major | reverse complement strand
TGGAGTTTCAGCTTGGGAAGATGAAATAGTTCTGGAGATGAATGGTGGTAATGGTTGAACAACAATGTGAATGTACTTAATGCCATTGAATTGTACAATTAAAAATGGTTAAATGGTGAATTTTGTGTTATGTATTTTTACCTCAATAAAAACAATTTTAAAAATTAGTTTCATCAAAGTAATAATGCATATTCCAGTTAAAAGCAACAGCTTCTCTCTGTCCCATACCTTCTGTGACATCAGACTTCAGACTCTGGCTCTTTCTTCTAGGACTTGCCTCCATATATTTATAGAATATCTTTCTCCTGCTATTTTTTTTTTAACTTAGGAAAAATACATGGTAAAGATTTCAAACAGTGAAAATTATGTGTTCATCCAACTCTCATTCTCCCTGTCCACAAGCCCCCACAAAAAAGCAATACCAATATACTATTCCAGTATATTTCCCCCCAATACTTAATGCATAAATAAGCGTATTCTGTACATAGCTCCCTTTCTCATTGCTTTTTGCACAATAGTAACACATGAGCGTTCTATTTTATACTTTCCTTTTTTACATATCATATTGTGATCATTTCATACCTGCATATATAGCTCTACTTCACTCTTTTTATTGGCTGTATAGTAGCCAATATACAGGCTGTTGACATCTCAATACATCAGATGAAAATCAGCTCACCTTGATCATCTCCCCTCCCTCTCTCATCCCTCTAATAGAGTTATGTAACCATTTTTAATTGTTATGTTGATTACCTTTTAAGTTTTAAGTAATATACTGACAGTTTATTCCTTGTTCCATAACCTGAGGGGTTTATTTTTGACCCTTGCTTTGTGAGACAAGAATATAGAGATCATTTCCTCACTTCTCCTCTCCCATCTTTTCCCCAATTTTTGTCATTGGTAGTTTTACATTTGCGTTGTCAAGGTCGGTAATGTTTAAATTCTCCTTTCAACCACAATTAAGTTTTTCTATGCTTTGTTTATGAATGTATCCTAAAACATAGAAACTAATAAACTTGTGTTTTGTGTGTGTGTGTGTAATTATGTTGGCATCAATTCCTGCAGACCTGCTGGATACTAGATTGCATTTCCTGGCTTACGCCACTTTTTCTTTTCATTTCTAGTCTGGCAAGTTTATATAAATATATGGACGCAAGTTTCCTTCTACTCCAGTCTGTTCTGCTAGTGTCCAAGCTTACCGGACATCTGTCATTCTGACTTCACAGCTTTCTGCATGAGATCCACTCTTTTCTGGAACCTCTCTTTCATGGTTCATTTACTTGTTTTTCTGAGTACTCCCTCCAAGTAATGATGAATACCTAAAGAATGGGTGCATAGGATGTAAGTGTTCTTACTCCTTCTACACCTCCGTGTGTCTTTATTATATCCTTATAATTGATACTTCAGCCTCTAGAGAATTCTGGATTGAAAACTAAGTTCTCTCAGCATTTTGAAGCATTTCTCCATTATCTTCTAGCACCCAGTGTTGCTGAGAATTCTGAAGTCATTGTGATTCTCTTTCCTTTGTGACATTCTTTTCTTTATTTTCATTTGTCTCCCCTCTGAGAGCTTTAGATCTCTTTAGTCCTGTGTTAAAAAATGTCAGGATGCTGTACTTGAGTGTAGATCATTTTTTAATTCATTTTTTGGGCACATAGCTCTTTAATATGGAAACTTTATGAACTTTGTTTATGGGAAATTTTTTGTGTAACTTTTATTTTTTTATTTATTTTTTATTTTTTTGTTTGTTTGAGACAGAGTCTCACTCTGTTGCCTGGGCTAGAGTGCCGTGGCATCAGCCTACCTCAAAGCAACCTCAAACTCCTGGGCTCAAGCAATCCTCCTACCTCATTTTCCTGAGTAGCTGGGACTACAGGCATGCACCACCATGCCTGGCTAATTTTTTCTATGTATTTTTAGTTGGCCAATTAATTTCTTTCTATTTTTAGTAGAGACGGGGTCTTGCTCTTGCTCAGGCTGGTCTCGAACTCCTGACCTTGAGCGATCCGCCTGCCTCAGCCTCCCAGAGTGCTAGGATTACAGGAGTGAGCCACCGCGCCCGGCCTGTAACTTTTAAATAATACCTCTTTTCCATTTGTACCTGTTTTTTCTGGAATTCTCATTGTTGAATTTTTTTATTTCCTGGATTGATTCTTTATGTCTCTTACGTTTTCTCTCATATTTTTTTTTTTTTTACCTCTTTAACTTCTTTTTTTTGCTTTCTGAGAAATTTCTTAACCTTAAAACATTTTGTTAAATTTAAAAGCATATATATTTTTTGGATTTTCAGGAATTTTCTCTTGTTCTCTGTTTCTTTTTTCTTCATACTATCCAGTTTTTGTTTGATGGATTGAATTTCCGTGGGGGTATTAATAGAGTATATATATATATATTTTTAGTTCTTTTCTGTTTTCTTGCATTATTTCTCTTTCCTCTGAGACCATTTTATTTGTCTCTCAGTTTGGAGGCGTTCCTAAAATGTGTGGTAATCTTTGTCCATTCATATTTAAGAATGAACTAAAAAGCTCGTTGACTGGCTGGCATGCTTGGGTTGACAGGGCAGTCACTAGAGCAGAGGACTTCCTCCCTTCACTCCCACCCTAAGGCCAGAGCATGAAGTTCCCCTGGGAACATTAGATTTCTCCAGAAACCCCCTGATCTCCCACCTGGAGAGTAGATGGCAGCTATCTCGGTGCTCTGTGCACAGGGCTGGGGAGAGACTGTCTAATGTCCAGACTGAATTAATGCCGTTTCCAGCTCTGGGTCCTGCTGGTTCTGCCAAGGCAGATGCCTCCTTCCTTGGCTGTGTTGTCCTCCCTGCACACTTACACTGAAGCGTTCTCTGCCTGCTGCATCAGTTACCACTCCTGCCTTTGCTTTCTGTTGTCCTGAAATTTGCTGTAATATCTTGTCTGCTGAGGTTTACCTCACCCATTATCTTTAATATTGTGAGTTTATATCCTTTCTATTCCTTAATAATAATTTTAGAGGGCCCTCAAGAAAAAGGAGGATAAAGTAGTCAATTTATCATCCCCAGTCATGACATGCCAGCCCAAACCCGCTCTCCTTTCTCCTCTCATTGCCACACTGGCCCAATCGAGAGGTCTTCAAAGTGTGTCTCAGGGCTCCCATGCTCTCTCCCTCCTCCTCTAACCCCAGGTACCTACTCCGTCCTCACTTTTCAAGATTCTCTCCTCCTCAGGAAAGAAATACAGACTCCTTTACCCTAAGGGTGCATGTGAGGTGCAAGCTTCTGGGAACACAGTCCCTGTTGGTGCAAACCTAACAAATGTGTGAGCGGTGGGATCTCAGTCCTATGGCCAATAGGTAGATCTGAGGCATGCGTGTAGTTCTTGTATGTTTTGAGGCCTGAAAATGATACCATGTTACTCACTGGTGATGATAACATAAGACTGACTCCCCAAGGGCCATGACAGGCCAGCTGCAGCTGGACAGAGGCTGCTTCTCTTCAGCACTACATTCTTATTGTCCCCAGACCTGGACATGCAGCCTATGGTCACAGACAGGCTGTTGCTGCCCCTCACCTGTGAGATGTACAGCCTGGTTGCCCTGGAGGTGGCTCTGCATCCCAGGCCCCCATGGGACAGATCCACTGTACCTGGGTAATACCCCCAAGACTGGCACACCAGGTCTTCTTGAGTCCTAGAGGTCTCCCATCCTGCAGACAGGATCTGACCAACCATCCTGGCTTGCCCAGGACTGAGGGGTTTCCTGGGACATGAGATTCTTAGTACTAAACATGGAAAGTTCTAGGCATATGGGGATGAGTTGGGTCACCTTACCTGTAAAGGACTGCTTCCCTGCCTCCTCCCTCCCTCCAACCTCAGGCTGGTTTTCATAGAAGGTTTAGGGCCTCACAGGCTGCTTTAAGCTAATTTACCAGAGTCCTAACCCTCCCTCCAGTCCACTAATGACAGGCTCATTCCCTACTCTTCCCCATTGCTGAGCTGTAAAGGACAGTCCGGCTTCTCCCAGGACAGAAACACTTCTATAGCCTCCCTCTCAGCACCCTAGCTCTGCCTGTAACCCCAGGGAAGGGAGCTGGGCACATCCAGAGGCAACTGTGTCCCTCACAAAGTGCTTTCCTGACTCTTTTCCTCTCAAAGGTCCCCGCAGTGGCCTCAGGAACCACACAGAGCAGGTTAGGTTCCTCTTCCTATCTTAATTAATAATGTGATAAAATACTGATGATAAAGAACATAAATAAATAAATACCTAACATTTACAGATCACTTAGGTGTCAGGCCTCATGCTAAGTTCTTACTATATATATCAGTTTATTTAATACTCAGAACAACATTATAGGCAGGTACTATCATTCCCGTTTTACAAATGAGGAAACTGAAGCTCAGAGAGGTTAATGTACTCAGAGTCACACAGCTAATAGTAACTGCAGTAATAGAACTTGACCCTAGGATTAGCTGATGCCAAAATCTAAGAGTTTGAAATGATCTTGAAATGTCCAGTTTAAATTCCACCTTCTCCAGGAAGCCTTCTCCAATCATGTTTGCCCCATTCCTAACTTTCACAGAAAACCCAACTCACAATAGCTTAAACTTTAGGACATATTTATTTACTTAAGAAGTCCAGAAGGGGTTGCCCCAGGGCTAGTGCAATAGCTTAAAATTAACAAGGACCAAGACTCTTTCCATTTTACCATATCTTTATCCCAAGGATGTAGGTATGGCAGATTATACTTTCCAAATATATTATTGGGATCCAACAATATCTCCCCTGCCTGTTGCTCTTCTGCAATGTGATTTTGCCATTCCCTCATCAACAGGTTGAGTCTAATTCTCTTCCTCTTGAATCTGGGCTGGCCCTACTGACTAGCTTAACCAATAGAATGTGGCAGAAATGACATTTTGAACTTTGAAGATTAGGTCATAAGCTTTGTTGTATCTGTCTGGGCCTCTTAAAACTTTTGATCTTAAAACACTGGTCCTAGGTAGTGAGCTGTCATGCTGTGAGACACCTGAGCCGTATAGAGAGGCCATATGCAGGTGCCTTGGTCAAGAGCTCCAGATGAATTCCCAGGGAATATCCAGCATCAACTGCCAGCTATGTAAGTGAGCCATCTTGGACATCCAGCCCTGCAAAGCCTTTAGATGACAATTGCCCCAGCCTCTGTCAGACTGTAACCATGTGAGAAACCTCAGGTGAGACCCATCCAGTTGAGCACAGTCAACCCACAGAATGGTGAAAGTTAATAATAAATTGTTTTAAGATACCAAATTTTGGATGTGATCTGTAAAGTAACAATAGATGATTGGAACAGTTGGCTTTCTTCTTCTAGCTTGTTGCCTCAAGTTACAAGATGGCTGCTTCAGCTCCAAGCATCACTTCAAACAACCACATTGAATAGCAGGAGTGAGGGAGTGAGTGCAGAGCAAAGGCTTTCTCCTTGAGTGATTCTAAGAGGAGGAAAATCTTACCCAGAAGTTCCCCAGCATTATCTCCACATATCTCCTTGGCCAGAACCAGGTTGTATAGCAGCTCTTCACCAAGAGAGAGAGGCTGGGTACAACCTCTTTAGTGGGAGATGTGCAAAGGAAAAGGAAGCAGGGAGTGACTATTGGGTGGGCACCAACAGTGTCTGCCACACTTGTGGATGTAGTGGTTCTAGGAGAACAAAGAGTCAGGTGGGAAAGGTACCCAAGGCTAAAGAAGCAGCCTTCACTACTCCTTCCAGAAGCAAAGCTGCCTCGGTGGCAAAGAGTGTATTGAAAGCTCCTTTAGATAGAAAGCACAGCGTGATGACTGGAGTCCTGCTCCAGGAGGCAGAACCCGGCTCTACTGAGGTGTAATATTGGTTGAGTTCCGCATGAGTTCTGGAATATGAGTTCCGCATTTGATGCCTCAGTTTCCTCATCTGTACAGTGAAAGGATTCCTTCCAGTTCCTTCAGGCTACAAGAAGCCAGGGCAAACGGGAGATGCTGGATACTTAACTTGTGTGGAGGTTGTAAATTGCCCAAGTCGAGCTCGGCAGAGCCTGCCTCTAACCACAGATGTTGGAATTTGCCAGACAAACCCTAATCACTTAATGAGAAATGAAAATGGTGCCTGGTTCCTCCACTTAATTGCCCCTTTGAAAACAACACACGGGAGATTTATAGTAATCACCATAATCGCCTCATAAAAACCCAGGAGTTTAGGACTGACATGCCTCATTTCTGGGAGGAATTAGAGGCAAAAATTAAGGCAGGGAATTCCTGGCCTGCATTGGCCTTGGCTCCCTGGAATCTAAGACTCTGCCCAGGGAGTGCCTGCCACCCTGGAGAACCTCCTGGCCTCAGCCAGATATTGCTCCAATTGCCCTGCAGCCAGTGTTTCCTTGCAGGCCTTCTTGCTGAGTCTCCTGTCACTGGTACTGCCTAAGGAAGGTAGACCAAATGCACCAAGAAGACCCAACATCCCTGAAGGTCAAATGGAGGTCCTTTAGGAGGAGACAGGAACCTCTCTGAGCCCACTTGCAACATCTGAACTAAAGAACAGGAGGGGATGTTGGGGTTCACAAAGGCTGTCTCTAGCTACAGAAGGCCATATCGCTTATAGGTTTCCTGGAGGCCATCAGTCTGACTTGCACGTTTCCCATGACAAGGAATTCTCACCTCCCAGGACATTTACTAAAATAGGTCATTAAATATGAAATGTCCGATTTTGAATCAAAAGTGCAGTTTATTATATCTCAAACAAGAAGCAATACAATTAATCAAAGTATGCACTTAAACTATTGACAGAGTTTTGCCATCTTAACGGTAGTTTGTTTATGCCAGCAACGAAGAAGCCTGGAGAGCGAGTGGTGATGAAATCTCGGGAGGTGTTTTCCAAAGCTTGTTGAGAATTGAATATGTTTCCTTGCAAGAAGTGGTCCAAAGCTTGGATGAAGTGGTAGTCAGTTGGTGCAAGTTCTGGTGACAGAGAGTTTCCAAGACCAGCCTCTAGTTTGAGCAGTGTTCTTTGTATGACATGTGGTCAAACGTTGTCTTGTAAGAGGATTGGCCTGTCTCTATTGACTAATCTTGGCTGCTTAATTACAAGCATCCTCATCATTTCATCCAATGGTTGCAGTAGACATCTGCTGTAGTCAACTGACCAGGTTTCATGAAGCTGTAGTGGATAATATTAGTGCTGGACCACAAAACAGACACCGTTAGCTTGCGATTGTCCAAAGGAATCCATTTTTCATCACATGTAACAACACAGTGTAGAAATGCTTCGCCTTTATGTCGTTACAGCAAAGAAAGGGAAGCTTCGAGATTTCTGTTCTGGCACTTGTTTAATTCATGTGGTACCCATCTATCCAACTTCTTTATCTTGCCGATTTGTTTCAATATTGTTGGAATAGTAACATTAAACCTTGCTGCTAATTCACACGTAGGTTGAGATGGATTCGCTTCCACTACAGCTTTCAGGTCATCATTATCCACCTTGGTCTCAGGTTGCCCACGTGGCTTATTTTCAAGATTAAAATCAGCAGAATGGAAGAACTTCTCAAACCATCCACATCGTGTGTGTTTATTAGCCACATCCTTCCCAAACACTTCATTGATATTTTGAGCTGTCCACACTGCATTGGTTCCATGACAGAACTCATATTCAAAAATAACCCAAATTTTCGGCTTATCCATGGTTCCACAAAAATTGCTCTAAGAAATATTTGAAAGATAATCACAAGCCAAAATGTGTGTTTGAAAGACTGAGGATACACCTTCATAATAAAAATAAAACAAGAATTGTTAAAATGAAATGTCAGAGATATCAACTGTCAAACTTAGTACTCAAGGAAATCGGACATTTCATACTTAATAACCTAATACAAGGACAGCAAGAAGAGTAACACGCTGCTCAGCAGAAATCTGTTCCCTTTTAGTTCCTTATAACTGGACTCGGATCACTAGGCTGCAAGGTAGAACTGTCACCAGGTATGGTGGTGCACACCTATAATCCCAGCTACTTGCGGGGCTCAGGCAAGAGGATCCCTTGAGCCCAGGAGTTTGCGGCCAGCCTGGGCAGCATAATGAGATTCTGTCTCTAAAAAAAAAAAGAGGTTAGAACTGTCTTCTGGGCTTGCCTTTCTAGCTTCAGTGTCAGAGACTATCAATTAATACTGTAGGCAGAGTGATCCTTTTAAACCTAAATCAGGTCACGATACTCCTCTGTCACTCTCCAGCGGCTTCCCAAATCAGAGTAAAGGCAAAACCCTCACAGTACCCTGCAGAGCTCTCTTGTCCTGCCCTTCGCTCAGTCTGTGCCACTCACACTGGCCTCCTAGCTGTTCCTGGAAAATGCCAGAGACTCTCCTGCCTCCACGCCTTTGCACTAGCCATGCCCACTGCCTGGAATGCCTTCTCCCTGAGGATCCACATGGCTCCCTTCCTGACCTCCCTACATAAAATTGGACCCCTTGCCTTCTCTGTTATCCTCCTCTATTTTATGTTTGTCCATGGTGCTTAAGACCTTCCAAGACAATACACTGTAAAACTCGCTTACTTATTCTGCTTAATGTCTCTCTCTCCACTAGGAATTATGCTCCAGGGGCAGGGATTTTTGTCTGTTTTTCTTTTCTCTGTTATATCCCAAACACTTAGCACAGTGCCTGTCACGTAGCGGGCAGTAAATATTTGCTGCACAAATGAACTAACAGGGACAGAGCAGTGAAGAAGATAATGCTCCTAGCCTCATGGAATGCATAGTCTGATGGTAGAAGCAGCCACCACAGGATGAAGCATCTGCACCTATGATAAATGCCAGGTGGGAAAGCCGCAGGTGTAATGACAGTGTCTGACTGTGGCCAGGGACGCTGGCATGAGTTACTTTGGAGAGCCGTTTGTGAGAGGATTGGAGTTTAGAGTGGTGAGGGTTTGGAGCCACAAAGCTTTGGGAGGGAAAAGTGCTCCAGAAGCTCAGGTTGCCACTTCTAGACCCTTTAAAGGCAATGGGACTCCATGCAGAGGGTGGCCATCGAGTCCTCACCCTGCCACTTCCAAGCCATGCACCCTGGGGCAAGAGCTCTTTCTTCCTTATCTATAAGATGAAGAAGAATAACCAGCTCCTAGGTTTGTTGGGAGGTACAAGTGAAACATGTGTCAGAGCTGGAAGCGGTAGATACTTGGTAAATGCTAGCTCATTTCCTGCTCCTTTCTTCTTTGTCAAACCTTGTACCATCCAGTCTCCTATCACCCGGCAACTCCCTGTCTCCTGGCTCTGCTTGAGGAAGGGGAGCATCTAATCATCCTGAATGTAAAACTGTAGGTCAACAGTGTTAACAGGGCCTTTCAGGGGCATCTCTGGACAAAAGATTAGACTGACCTCGCTGTGCCTCCGCACGGCTGGCTTTGGTGCTGTTAACTAGATCTCCCATCAGCCTCCAGGTCCGATGCCTGTTGGGCCATAACACCACGTGAGTGAAGCACTGGGGTGGGGGTGGCCGGCACAGCCAGCCCTGTGGTGGGGGGAAGCCCTTCATGACTCACAACCTAGTCCCAGACAGAGAGAGCTCCCCGCACATGCCCGTACATGCACGCACACAGGCAACACACATGCAGAGCCATACACAGCCCCGACTCCAACATCCCCCATGGGAGGAGCGACTCCTGGCCCCTCCAGTCTTTCTCTATTTGCTGACTGGTAAGTGGGGGTGGGAGGTTGATAAAGAGGCAACAAATATACTTCTTCCCAAGGTTAGCGTGGACAGTGGATGCACTTGGGCATTTAGCAAATTTTCACCCACCAGGGGCCAGCCCCAGCACTGGGCAACAAAGAAGTAGATGAATCAGATCTGAGCCTTGGCCTTGGGGCTCACCTTCTAGTGGGGGAAATGAGTACTTGCACAGGTAGTTATAACGTAAAGTATACGTCAGTGGCTCCAAGTGGGAACCCACAGAAAGAGAGCTTGGTTTCCCTTTGGGTTGGAGGCAGGGTGACAGAAAAGGCTTTAGGGATAAGGCAGCCTTGGGCTGGGCTGAGATAGGACGGAAAGGTTCCTAGGCAGATGGAACTGCATGAAGAGAGGCACAGAGGGAGAGTGTGGGGCGGACGCAGGAAATGGCAAACTGCCTAGTGCCAGGCTAGAGCATAGGGAGGAGCCATAACTGCTTTCGCTGTAATGATTTGGTTTGTAACCAGCCCTGAGAAACCCTCCCAGGAGTTTATGCCTCCCAGTCCCCCTATACCCACCTGACACCTTGGGTGGCTTGGGATGAGCTCCCAGGAGACAGAAGTCCTCTGTCTTTCTTGCTTACTATTATACTTCTCCTCCCTGCTCGGCGGTAGTTCGGCTCCTTCGAATCAGCCTCCTTGCATCACCTCAAGCGTTCCCTGAGAAGCCCTCCCACCTCTTCTCTCCCTGCTTTCAATGTCTCATCCTTCAAAGACAGGGAAGTCCTTCTTGCTCCAGGGAAGCCTTCCCAACCCCTCCGGCCCACACTGGCCTTCTCCTCTGATTCCCCAAATGGCTGAAGTACCCGTATGATTTCATGCATCAGCACCCTTCTCAGTAAAGGTGTTATACTGGATACTATTTTCACAACAAAAAATCCACTACAGCCAGTTCAAACAGAAAAAGGGGAAGCGATTACAAGGGAACTGGGAGTCTAAAGGAACCTAACGCAGAAAAGGACTTGACCCAGGCTCCAAAGCTCTCAGGAGCTCAGGGGGTGGGGTATCTCCCTGCCTCTGTGTTCTTTTTCTTCTCTGCCAATCAGATCACAAGAGGAAAACAGGAAAATTCTCAAGAGAGAAGGTGATTGGCCCAACAGAACCAGCGGAGCCAGCTGTGCAACTCTAGCCCAGTCAGCTCTGGGTAGGGGGACGGGCTCACACAGTGCACACATGGCCACTAGGCTACTTCTCTGGGAGTCATTTCTCATAGTCCTGTGGATTGGTGGGTGGGCTGTTCTGAGAGAAGGGAAATTGTCATGAGCAGAGCAGATATCCCAAAGATGCCTATTACATACCTATAATATAATGTGACTAAATGCTCATAGGACTTCCAGTTCCAGACTACCCTACTAACCTACTCTGTGACTTCAGGCAAGTCTCTATCCTCCTGGGGCTGCAGTTTCTTCATCTGTACACAGAGGAAGGTGGGTCTAAGTGGAGTTGGGCCCCACAACTCTCTGGGACTTGGGTCAACTCTTTACCCTCTGTGAACTTTAGTTTTCTCATCTATAAAGTGGGAATAATGATGCCCACCTCACAGAGTTACTGTAAGACAATTGGGCATGAAAATATCTAACATGGGTTGCATACAGAGTTGTTCAAGAAATGCTGGTGACTCTCGTGGATTTAAATCTGGTGTGGCTGCCTGGCTCATGATGATTTCCACTGACGGTTGTAGCAATGATGCCCACATGTGTTTGGGAGAATTGCTCCTTCTCTCGTTGGGAGCTGCCATCCTCCACAGTGATTTGTCAAGGGGTGGCTGTGGGTCCCAATTGTACCACTCAGAGTCCTCCTCTGGCTTTTTTTCCAGTTGCATCTCTTTTATCCCCATTCACAGAACGGTAAGGAGGGGAGTATGGAGCTCCCAACACCAGGTCCCCAACCTCATGGAGAAAGTGGTCTTTGAATGTGAAGCTGACATGAAGGGGACTTTTGAGTACTTGGGTCCAGACATCCTTAAGTCCAGTTTCATCTTTGCCCTAATTTATGAGCCAATACATTTCCCTATCTCCTTTTTCTTAGGTTACAGTTGGTATTCCGATGCTTGCTACCAACAATTCCTGATAATATCTTCTCCTTCCCTCTCTAAGCCTCAGTTCCTCAGCTGTAAGATGATAGGCTATGACAGAGGAGGACACAGGAGCTGCGGGGAAGTCAGAGGAGGAGACTTATCCCTGCTCGGAAGGCTTCCTGGAGGAGGTGACATGCACTGAGTTTTTCAGATGGGGGGAGTGCAGAGAGAAGAAGAAAGGTATTCCAAGCAGAACCTGCCTTTGTAAAGGCCCAGATGAGAATGAGAAGGCAGCGGCCTGGGGCGGGAGGGGAGGAGACACAAGAGATGAGGCTGTAGATTCCTCTGCACTCTCTTGAGCTTATTTGTATTTTTCACCCATGAAACTTCTGGGGGAAAAGAAAAAAAACAACAATGACAAAAATCTCTCCATTTTTGAAGCTCAGAAAATCCCTTGGGTGGCGTCTTTGAGGGGAGATGAAAAGAAGTGACCCTTGACCACAGAAGAGCACTGGAGCAAATGATTCTTTCCCCAATTAGGCTACCCCACTGGTCCTTGCCCCCTTCAAGAAAGCCACACTCACAGTCACATTCAGTAGCTGGTCCTAGGGCTGTCTGACTCGTCTAAAAATAGGAAGGCAGGCCAGCTAAATGCCAATCAGACAGCAGAAGAGCAGCCCAGACAGGCCTTGGAAGACCATAGACATTCCCCCCCTCCTTGTAGGAAACATACTCATTACATTCTGAGCAAAGGTGGCTCACAGTGCACCCTGCAGAAAATATGCAGTTATTGCCCCCAAACATGCCAAAGCCTTACTAATGACTGCACGCCTGCTCCAAAGGCACAGACTGTTCCAGATGCTGTTTCCTGCCTCCAGACGGCCTTTCCTCCTTCCCACCCAATGTTCTGGAGTCTTTCCTGGGTTCTAGTATTTTGGGTGATCTATGATCTGATGGGGGTTTTGGGGTGAGTGATTGCCCTTGCTGGAACTCACAGGGGCACGTTAGGGGATCCTTGCCTTAACAGACTGTTGTAGAGACTATGCCTGTTGGCCTTGTTGGGTGGTGAGAGAAGCACCAGGGAAGGAGTCAGGGGTCTAGGTATCCTGGGGTGAGGGAGGTGGATTCTACATATGGCTGTTTTCAGTTTCTGCATCTATCAGATGGTAATGAGTCTGTAGGGAAGCAGTCATTTGCAAACTCAAAGCCCCAAACAGTCTCAGGGATTGCTACTTCTGAACGTGCACTGGAGTTGGAACCATCTTCTAGCTGTATGACTAAGGTAGCTCCCTCCACTTAAATGAAACTCCATTCTCTCATCTATACATTCGGGATAGTTTTTGAAATTAACATTTTTTTATATTTAACGAATTCATGCATGCTTATTACTTTTTTGAAAATTTAATCAAACCATTTCTTGAATAGGTTATACACTCACATAATTCCAAATTCAAAACCAAGAAGTACAGAGCTAACATCTTCCTCTCACCCCTGTTTCATGACCACACAGTTCTCTTCTCCTGAGACAACCATTGTTATTGGTTTCTGGGGTATTAAATATGTATAAATTTTAAAGACTTTGTGTTGAGATATAGATAGCAAAGTGCCTGTGTCATAAGAGCACAGCTCAGTGAATAATGCTCATAGTTTTAATTCCTAAAAAGAATAAAGAAAAATCACCCCAAATCCGTCACCCAGAGATAAAACTGTTGATATTTTGTGTGTGTGTGCACACACACACACACACTCTGGAACCATGCTGTATAACTTTTATACCCTGTGTTTAATGTTTAGCATTGTATCACGAACCTTTCCTTCTATCATTAAAAATTCCTCAAAAATAGTTCTGTTAATGTTTGCCCAGTGTTCCAAGGAATGGATCCAACCACACTGTAGGATATTAGGTTCAATTTTTCCTCTATTATAAACAGCACAGTGGTGACCATCCTTGAACATGCATCACTGAGTACATCCCACAAGATGAATTCCTAGAAGGAGAATTACTGAATCAAATCGTGTTTCCTTTAGAACTCAGGATAAAATAGGGCAGGGCAGGCCCGACTCACTGAGCCGCTGAAAGGAGTAGAGAAGATATATAAGGCTCCAGGCTAGTGTGGGCACAGACGTGGAGCTCTGTGAGTGTGAGCCTACCCTCTAGGCCCTGCCCTGCTGGAGCCTCCCGGCTGCACCAGATGGGAAGTCTCAGTCTCTCTGCTTGCTGGAGACTTGCCAAGTGGGTGGGCTGGTGGATGTTTAACAGCTGGATCTTTGACTGGTGGGGGGCACCTTGATTGGTAGCATTTGCCAATTTCTGTGGTATAAATACCCCACTGTGGCCGATTTCAAATTACCAACGTGAGGTCACCACAAGCAGTGATGGGATGAGACGCACAGGGTCTCACGAGCGAGCTGGAGCTGGCTCCTGCACACCGGTCCTCATCTTTCTACCTACAAGCCTCCCTCCTCTCCCTCTTCTTAACCCCTCCCATTCATCCCCCACCCTGACGCTCTTCCAAGGTGACAGAGACTTAACATTTTGTGGGAGGTGAATATTGCAAAGGATTGGGAACATCCTCTCCTAATTCTCTAGAGAAGAAACTGAGGCTCAGGATGGTCTCAATGCTTGCCCCAGGTCACCTGGCTGGAAGATATCTCACAGGGTAACATACCTACTCCCCACTTGGGACACTTCTCAGACGGGAGCCAGTACTTCCTACTGTGAAATTACAGTCTTTTCCAGCCACTCCTCTTCTTCCTCCTCCTCCTCTTCAGTGACCCCCACCCTGGGTGCACAAGAGGGTGAGTCCCAGGCCTTGCCCTCAGGCTGAGAGCCAAGTGGGGAAGACACACAGGCGTGAGCAGCCAGCAGGGTTATTACACAAGAGCAAGTTTATACCACTCTCTGATTCAAGTCCTTCAATGGCTTCTTTTAACAGTTAGGGTAAAGTCTGTTCTATGTCTCTCCCTGCATAGCCACCACCTTCCCCTGAGAGTAGGACCTTGGTATTCATGTTTGGCTCCCTGGTGCCCAGCATAGAGTCTGCCACAAACTCGGTGTTGAAAAAATACCGCTGAATAGATGCAGAGAGGAAGGAGCTGAGGGTGGGCGGTGGGGCTGTCAGAGTCCTGAGCTCATTTTTGGCTTTGCACTGACTTGCTTTGGGACTTCAGGCAAGTCTCTCTCCTTTCTGAACCTCAATGTCCAAAACCGTGAAAAAGGCATATTGGACTCTAACAGTAATTTAAGAATGGGGATTAAAAAAAACCACATCCCAGCCACCCCACATGATAATAGTTGTACTTTTAATATCCATCGATGGATTAAAAACCATGACAAAAATAAAAATGACTGCAAAGCTTTTAAATGTGGTTGTATTTATCAGTCACAGCAGCATCTACATCCATTTGAAAAACATTCATTCTTGTGTGTGCGAGACACACTGTGCCTGCAGTTCACAGACAGCACTGGGTGCCACATGGTTTCCAGATGCCTTTAGCTAAGGGGCCCATGGGCCAGGAATCACTGGCCTGGATCATCTCAGTCTTCCAGGCACGAGGGACTCATGCGTCTAACGTGGGCCAGCGGGGTGTGCGACTCGCCTCTGATCACACAGCACACGAGTGTTCTCCAGCCTGGGTTCCCTTGGCTCAGCCGGCCTTGCCGACAGCACCACTCCCCTTCGGCTTCCCCGGAAAGGAGAGACAGGGAGGCCCGAGAGCACTGAGATCGCCTAGGGTGCGGGGGCCCGGTAGACGTCAGATCTCTGACAGCCCGAAATGACACGGAACATACTTCAGATGCCTTGTGTGTGGTTTAGGAGCGGCTGGAATTACACCCTCAGGGCTGAGCCAACATTGTCTGAGCCTGAGCTGAGCGTGGTCCCTGCTGAAGCAAGGGCGGTGTGGGGAGGGTCCCAGGGCCACAGAGCTGGGCAGAGAGGCAGCGAGGACGGGAGGCAGATTCCTAGCTAGAAACCAGGCACAAGGTCCTTTGCCTTTCCAGACAGGTGTGGGCATTTGTTCATTCACTCATTCATTCACTGAGAGGAAGTCAGGCAGGCACTAAACAAATGCTGGCTGAGCTGTGCGGCTCCACGGCCTGTCATAAGGCCCAAGGATGAACTGCTCCCGTTCTGCTGCGGGGGCCAGACATGGGGCATGTGATCCAGTCTCTCTCGGAATGGTCAGCCCAGAGGTGTCAGCAGGAGGAGGAGCAGGGAAGGAGAAATTGGGAAATATTTTCTAGAAGATAAAATGGTCATCTTTGGTGAACAGTTCTCGAGGGACAGACAGACATGCCCCAGGCAGGTCAAGGAAGAGGAGGCCTTCCTGGCAGAGGGGTCAGTGGGAGCAGTAATTAGTTCCTGCTCTGCTGCTGGATGGGAAGACACTCAAGAGATTTTTTGTGTTGTTGTTGCTTTGTTTGACAATGTAGAGATGAAGTTTTTCAGAGGAAAAGACTGGACATGTTGCTAATAAAGGTCTGAGGAGATCAAGAGGCTGGTTGGAAAAATAAATGAGACTGTGTGTGTACCTAAAGCTGCTCAGTCGGATTGTCCTGATTTTGATGGGCAAAGGCTCCAAGTGGGATGGGACTTGGCACTTGGGCTGAAAGTCGCTGCATTTGGCTCAGTATAGAATGTGTGTGCCACAGGGAGATTGCTGAGAAGTAGGGCAGCAGGGGTCCGTAGTCAGTTGTGTGGCACCTGCCAGCCCTGCTAATGATTTGGTGACCCCTGAGAGAGATGGAGAGCCACTGGAGGTGTTTAAGTTGGGGCCCCAGATGAGGCACTGCTCTAGCTGCTGAGCAGAGAAGGAATCGGAGATGGAGGCAGGGAGACCAGCCAGGAGGCTACT
>CAUYPO010097755.1:0-15598 GCA_963574435.1 Cheirogaleus major | reverse complement strand
GTCTCACTCTGTTGCCCGGGCTAGAGTACCATGGCATCAGCCTAGCTCACAGCAACCTCAAGCTCCTGAGCTCAAGCAATCCTCCTGCCTCAGCCTCCCGAGTAGCTGGGACTACAGGCATGTGCCACCATGCCCGGCTAAGTTATTCTATTTATTTTTAGTTGGCCAATTAATTGCTTTCTATTTTTAGTAGAGACAGGGTCTCACTCTTGCTCAGGCTGGTTTCGAACTCCTGACCTTGAGCGATCCACCCGCCTCGGCCTCCCAGAGTGCTAGGATTACAGGCGTGATGGCCTGAGCAATCTTTATGTGTGATATTTATGGGACTGTTAGATGGCCTTGTTCTGTTTATATAGGTAACTTATTAGCACATTGCACAGGACACCACATATGGCTTCTCTTTGGCCTGATCTGTGGAGGTGCAGAAACCAAGCCTGGAGGGAGGAAAAATCCTTATTTTACTCCTGAAAAGTCTCTTTAAAGTGGCCATTTCTCTCTTGACTCCAGTTCCTACTATCACCCACAATTCCTGACTCCCTATGATTGTTCAATTCCTCTGTCTCCCCCACCCTGGTCCTGGAAGTTCTTGTAAAACTTCCCCGAGGATACAGATATAGATTAGAGATACAGATGGAAATAGAGACGGTGATAGAAATAGAGATCTGGGCCGGGCTTGATGGCTCACGAATGCCTGTAATCCTAGCACATTGGAAGGCCAAGGTTGGAGGATCACTTGACCCCAGGAGTTCGAGACCAGCCTGAGCAAGAGTGAGATCCTATCTCTACAAAAAAAAAAAGCAAAAAAGAAAAATTAGCCATGCATGGTGGCATGCAACTGTACTCCCAGCTACTCAGGAGGCTGAGGGAAAAGGATCGCTCCAGGAGTTGGAGGTTGCAGTGAGCTATGATGATGCCACGGCACGCTAGCCCAGGCAACAGAGTGAGGCCCTCAAAAAAACAAAGAAAGAAAGAGAGATATGTACCGAGAGCACTTTGCACTAATGTACTGGAATAAATGTCAATAAAAGCCTGGCCAAGCCTGCCAGACTTGGGTTTGTTATTAAAGGACAAATGAGGTCTAGTGCTGGAAAACTAGAGAAACGGTGTCATTCATAGGAATTTCAAATTGAATACTTCAGGGCTACTCCATGGAGTTAGGGCTACTCCATTTCTAACAGAAGTCTGTGAGTTCCATTGTGAGACTACAAGGGTTGAGAAATACTCAGGGTGGCAGGCGAGGGAGTGGACAGGAGGGAATTAGAAAAGGGTTCGCTGTTGATGGGGCATATCCAAAAGGCTTTGAATTCTCTTGAATCATTCCTGAACCAAAAGTCCCACCAAGACCAAGGGGCTTGTGGCGCTGCCTCTCCTGCATGCCTGGAGCTGACCTGCAGATTCTCTGCACTCTAAATCCAGCCAGCTCATACCATGGAGAACTAACGTCAGTCAGATTCAGTCCCTACCAGTTCGTGGGCTTCCCCTCCCTAACACTGACGCCAACACCATTGCATCTCCTGACTACATGCCCTGCAACTCCCCTTTCATGACCATAGACACACACAGAGAGTCAGTGACAACTGAGAGACTAAGAATACAGGGATGAATAAGGCACAGTCCTGGACCAGAAGAAGCATACAGCTTATGGGAGGGAGGAAAATGGATTAATTTAATGACAGTAACTCTAACAGAGGAATATGCAAAATACACCTCATATAGCAAGAGTGGATGACTCTTGGGCAATGTAATTTGGACAATATTTTTCTCAGCCACCATGTTAGTTTTCTATTTCTACTGTAACAGTTACCACAAAGGTAATGGCTTAAAACAACACAAATTTATTATCTTACAGTTCTGTAGATCGGAAGTCTGACCAAAGTCTTACTGGGCTAAAATTGGTAGAGCTGTGTTCCTTCTGGGAGGCTCTAGGAGACAATCCATTTCCTTGCCTTTTCCTGTTTCTAGAAGCCACTTGCACCCTTCGCTTGTGGGCCCCTTTCTACCATCTTCAAAGCCAGCAACAATGAATCTCTGTTTGCTTCTTCCTCTGGCTCTCTGACTTCTCTCTTCCACTTTTTCTTAAATTTTTTTTTTGAGAAAGAGTCTCCCTCTGTCACCCTGAGTAGAGTGCAGTGGTGTTGTTGTAGCTCACTGCAACTTTGAAATCCTGGGCTCAAGCAATCCTTCCGCCTAGGCCTCTTGAGTTGCTAGGACTAAAGGCACACGGCAAAGACACCCAGCTAATTTTCCTATTTTCAGTAAAGACAGGGTCTTTTGCTTAGGCTGGTCTCAAACTCCTGAGCTCAAGCAATCCTCCCACCTCGGCCTTCCAGAGTGCTAGGATCACAGGTATGAGCCACACACCCAGCCTCTCTTACACTTTTAAGAACCCTGTGATTACAATAGGCACACCAGGACAATCCAGGATAATCTCCCTAGTTTAAGGTCATCTGATTAGCAACTTTAATTCCATCTGCAACCTTAACTCCCCTTTGCCATGTAACCTAAGATATTGACAGGTTCTGGGATTACAATGGGAACATCTCTGAGGAGTCATTACTCTGCCTACCACACACACTAAAAAAAATATATTGATACAAACATATGACTACACACACAGACCCCAACTAGCATTTCAAAAATAAAGCTAAAACAGTAGCAGCCTTCCCAGTCTCCACTGCTGCAACTGACCCCTCCTCCACGACCCTAGCTCCCTCTGGTAACATTTCCAGAGTTTCTCCCTCTTGCTCCTTCAACCTTCGGGTGCCTTATCATCCCTTGTTTGTTCCTTTAACTCTGGCCATACCTCTGTATGGAGTTCTATTTTTAAAGTCTCCTCACTTGAATCATCCAGGAAGATCTATGTTTTCTGCCAAGACCCTGGTCAGATTTTTTCCACCACCCAATTTTCCATACTCACTCCTGAATTTCAAGGCTGGCATGTCAGTCTAGGTTCTCCAGGAAGATAGAGTCAGAAGTTCGAGAGGTTTATTGGGGGCAATGCCTATGAAACATAAAAGGGAGAGGGAGCAGGAGTAGGCAGGGAAAGCCTTCAGTTCATGATGCAGGACTGAAACCTGAGAATAGAGAGGGGCTGGGAAAGATACTTGTGTAGGAAGAGCCTCAGACTGCAGCATGGCTCTGAGAAAGCCTAGGCCTGCCAAACAGGGAGGTCTGATGCGAGGACTGCCCTGCAGAAAAGTCCTGCACTGGCCAGAAATGTCGAGCCCCGTACAACTGCTGTGCTCAGTTTTTGCTTAGGGGCTGTCTGGGAAACATGTGGTCTCAGCTTGAAAGCTGAGGCAGATCCTGAAGGCTGTCAGCTAACTCCACCCCTTCTGGCAGTTTGTCTGCTGAAGGGAGATGGGAGTGGGACACCTCCACAGCTGCCACAGGTCACCACTTGCACTGCACAAATCCACTTCTCCATACATGTTCAGCGAACAACTCCTCCGTGGTTCCCATGTGTCTCTCTTCCTCAAGGGAAGAGGGAAGGTAGTAGGACCAACAACAGACCCTGTCACTGAAGTTGGTCTTGGGGTCACAACTGGTTCTCATCCTCTCTCTTGTCTACTATCTATTCTAAATTCCCCTCACCTCCAGCTTGCCCAGTGGTGTGACCCAAACTCTCATTCCTGAGAGGTCTGAGCCCCTGGTAGCCCTAACCATTTCACACCAGGGTTGCTGCACTTGCCCTTTCACAGTCACAACTGGGCAAGGAAATACCAAGAAGTGCCCACCTACATCAATCACCCAAGTTCTACATACATTCCTCTCTGCCCCATTGTGTAACAGCAGCTGTACCTCCTCCTGCTGACTGAGGGCAACTACCCCTGCCAAGATGGTGACTCCTTGGCCACAAGAAGTCCAAAGCCCTGGCCACAGACACACTTGTAGTTCAGTGGAACCCTTGCTGTATCCACTGGCAAGAATGTGACCCTTTGCAAAAGAGAACCTCAAACTCTGCAGAGCCCAGAGTTGCAGATCCCGGAAACATAAAGTCCCCCCAGCAGGTCATTAGAAAAGATGGTAATTGGAGCTACTCTTGCTTCCACCTCTTGGTTCCCAGACTCAGTATTCTTCCTATTAGAGGCACAATGCCACTTAGAGGTCTCTGATTCAGTGTTTGTGGTAGGTAGAATCCTAAGATGGTCCTGATGATTCCCACCCCCTAGTATCCATGCCCTGAATCTATGTCCCCTTTCTCCAGTGTGAGTGGGACCTGTGAATGTGATAGATGTCATTCCTACAATCAGGTTATGGTATTTGACAAACCTGGAGGGATCACTGGTGCAAGTCCCTGGAGCTCTAAGTCTCCCTGAAGTGTAATTGCAAATACAACATTAATAACCACACTACCAGATACAGTGAAGCTCCATCCTCCAGGTCAACAGACAGACTGCCAGTTCAGAGAAAGGGCAGAAATCAATTCACATAAACATGGATAAACAACTGGATAAACAACCCTAAAAGAAATATTGGATAAATAACCCTAAATACTGGATAAACAACCCTAAAAGAAATATTGCTGCATAAACAGTTTTGCCTAATGGCTCAGGAGTCTATCATCAAGTCCATTTAAATGTGGTTTCCTGGGGCATGGCAATATACGTAACTGTAATATTTGTACCCCCATAATATGTTGAAATAAAAAATAAATAAATAAATGTGGTTTCCTGAGATTTCATGCAACATTACCTGATTGTCTGACCCACACTGTCTACCATCATTTGAATGGAGGTGGAGGTAGGAAGAGAAGTGGGATCAAGACGTGAAAGAGCTCCGATTGACTCAGCTCAGCAATGATACAAACATTAAATTTCAGAGCTGTAAGGGACCTGGTAGACTATCCTATTCCTTCTTTCTTCTCCTTATATATAAATTTTTTTCCAAGAAAATGTTACTTAGTGAAGGTAAAGATTTGTCGAAGGCCACAGTGGTAGAGCTAGAACTGTAATCCAAGGCGCCAAAAACATTTTTCAGCCCCACACCCCACCACCACCGTCTCTCAAGGGCTGTTGAGTGCACAAAACAGCAATTTGCATGGCTAAGCACATGTTATGAGAAAACAGGACATATTTTCCAATTAGTATTAATATATCAATCTGTGATCGTTTAGAAAAGTAAGGCACAATACAAGAAGAGAGAAAAGGGAACCAAACTTTTTACATTAATCAGTTAAGCAAGTTGTGTTTGTGATTTGGGGCAGAGACAGATCAGAAAATTCCATACTGGTTTCTCCTCTGACTCTGAGTGCTAATTTTTATGGAAGTGACCTAAGATGTTTATGGTAATATAGTAGAGTCAAATGTTTCCTGGTTGCCTATCTAGAAAAAAAGAATAGGATCTTGGAGTTGGCAAGGACTCTGTAAGAGCAGGTTCAGTGAATCTGCCCTGTAAAGCAGAAATGCCCTTTCATAACCTTTTTTTCGGAGGTTTCCCATTCTTTAGGGCAGTTGGGGGGCGGCATTCTTGTTATTAAATGTTTCTTTTAACATTGAGCTAATATCTGCTTCCTAGTAGCTGCCCTTTATATGTCACAGAATAACTCTAGTCCCACTTTCTTGTACAATCCTTCAAGTTTAAGTCCTTTTCCATGTTACTCCTTCCCTTCCATCGTCTTGACTTCAAGCTAAGTATTGCTAGTTTCTTCAATGACATGGTGTGGTTTTCAGCCGTAAACCAGAGTAATAGTCCACCAAGGCTGTTTCAGACATTTATTCAACAGACACAAATGCAAAATGCTGGCACATGCCATTCGTGTGCCTGGGGGAGGATGTTCACCCCGACAACTGTAATGAGAAAAATAGCTCTGCTTCTCAGAAGTAAATGTTTCAGCAGAAGTGTAGAACAGAGGTATATTATTCCATGCCCTCCCACCCCAATCCTCTACTTCTTGGTCATCTTAACTCCTGGCCTCCCATGTCACTTGGATGGCCAATTCTGGTTTGTTCCTACTGTCTGAAGCCCAGCCTATAGATGACCTCACCACTCACTTCGCTGGCTACTAATTAGAGAAGCAGTTCTATCAAGCATGGCTCGGCGCCCGGCTAGCTCAGTCGGTAGAGCATGAGACTCTTATCAAGCATGGCATTAAAATATTACATACCTTTATTACTGGGGGTTTTTGCACCCCCTTAAATTTTGTGCCCAAGGTGAATATCTCACTTGCCTCACCCTATTCTCGGCCCTGATTCACGTGTGGGACTGACCAATGAGACCAAGAGCCAAGAGCTTGGACTAACCAAGAGGCCAGACCTCATTTTGAGTGACAGCCTTCCAATTCAGCTAAAAGACAGATTTATCTGACTCCTCCTATACAGAGAGAGAGAGAGAGAGAGAGAGAGAGAGAGAGAGAGAGAGAGAGAGAGAGAGAAATTGCTGGATTCATCAGGGCAGAGACTGTAGGTACCTGTATCACCTCCCACCAGAGTCCCAGCCCCTGATGTCCCTTTCTGTCTTATTCCAAGTCTGGGATATCATGAACCACTAGGCAAGAAGAGGTTAGGGTACAAGGAAAATACTAACAGTTGAAGGCACCAAAGCTAAAATTCTCCATTGCTAATGAGTGTATTAGTCCCAAGGCACTCAGGTTAAGTCGTTTTGGTTAAAAGTAATGAATTTTTCAAGTGAAAGATGGTAGGAATGGTGGTGGTGGTGGTGGTTACATTTGGTTTCAGCAAACTCATAAAAGACCACCACCAGAAGCAACTCTTATTAGTCTGTATTTTTTTTTTTTTGAGACAGAGTCTCACTCTGTTGCCTGGGCTAGAGTGTCGTGGCGTCAGCCTAGCTCACAGCAACCTCAAACTCCTGGGCTCAAGCAATCCTCCTGCCTCAGCCTCCTGAGCAGCTGGGACTCCAGGCATGTGCCACCATGCCCAGCTAATTTTTTCTATATATTTTTAGTTGTCCAGCTAATTTCTTTTTCTATTTTTAGTAGAGACGGGGTCTCGCTCTTGCTCAGGCTGGTCTAGAACTCCTGAGCTCAAACGATCTGCCTGCCTTGGCCTCCCAGAGTGCTAGGATTACAGGCGTGAACCACTGCGCCCGGCCTAGTCTGTATTTTAAAAGGGGGTTCCTAATGGGTTTCTATGTTTCAATGAATGTGTTGGCTGTGTGTTGGATGTGTTGGCTGTTCATCAGCATAATTAGTAAAAATTCACCAAGGTAAAAATTACAGGATTGTAGAAAAACAGGATGGCAAATGGACTTGGCCATCCATCCACTACCCTCATTTCACAGATGAGAAAACATGCAGACCAAGAAAATTCCTTCACCTACTGGACAGCCTAGGGGTCCAGGTGATAGGGTAGGGAAGATGGCTGAGAGGAAATAAGCACTTAACGTTATCTACAGAACAGATATAAAAAAAATATTGAGCCATGACACATACAAAGAAGTCAAGGGCAATGTTTATGGGGCAAAAGGCTTTGTTTCTAAAGCACCAATTTTTAACTCCTAATCAATATTTCAAATCTGTCTACCACTTTTCACACCTGCCACCATCAGCCTGTCTTTTTCATCTTAATTATTCTTATTATGGTCACCTAACTGATCTACTCCTATCCTTTCTTGGCCTTCTCGAAGGCGGTGATTTTAAATGAAAATCTAATCACATGACTCCTCCACCTAAAGCTGACCACTTCAAAGGCATCCTGCTGCTCTTTGGATAAAGACCAGAATGTTCAACACAGCCCACTGAGCCCTGCATATCAAGCTCTGTCCCATCTCCCCCTCACTTCCAGCCATTGTGGTCCTCCTCCTTCACAATGTCCTACACCTACAGGCGTCCACCTAGGCTCACCAATTCACCAAGCTCCTTCCCAGCTCACGATTTCACCTGTGCTGTTCCCTCCCAGGCAGCCCCCTCCCTCTTTCCTTAGCCAATCTCTATTCCTCCCACAAGTCACTTCCTGCAGACATCCTCCCCTGACCACCCTTGACCTACCCATAATGTCACTACCACTCCCAGGCTACATTAAGTCCCCTTGCACTTTTCCTTTACAGCAGTTTTCAAAACCATGATTTAAGTAATATGTGTGTCGTTATTTAATAGCTGTCACTCTAACTAGATTGTGAGTTCCATGAGGATAGTGACCATGTGTGTCTTATTCATAGCTACATCCTTAGTACTTAGCACAATGCTGGAAATACTAGAAGATGAAAAAAATTAATTGTTGAATGAAAACAAATTAATGCTAATATCCGGTCGTCACTTGGTTTTATTATTGAGATATGATCTACATACCATGAAGGTCACTCCTATGATTTGGACATGGTTTGTGCCCACCAAAACTCACATGGAAATTTGATCCTCAATGTGGTGATGCTGGGAGGTGGAGCCTAGTGGGACGTGTTTGGGTCATAGGGGCAGATCCCTCATGAATGGGTTCTTGCAGTATTGAGTTCTCACTCTGGCAAGACTGGATTAGTTCTCACGGGATTAGCTTCTAAGAGAGTGGGTGTTGTAAAGCCAGGATGCCCCTCATGTGACTGCTTTCCTTTTGACCTTCCACCATGTTGTGACACAGCACGAAGCCGAGCAGATGCTAGTGCCATGCTTCTTAAACTTCTCAGCCTGCAGAAACATGAGCTAAATAAACCACTTTTCTTTATAAATTATCCAGTCTCAGGTATTCTGTTATAGCAACCACAAAATAGACTAAGAAATTCAACCTCTTAAAGTGTATAATTCATTTTAGCATATTCACAAAGTTGTGCAATCGTCACCATTATCAAATTCTGAAATGTTTTCATCACCCCAAAAAGAAACTCCATATCCATCAGTAGTCATCTCCCATTCTTCCTCCTACCAACCCCTGGCAACCACTAAGCTATTTTCTGTATCTATGGCTTTTGTTACTCTGGATATTTGATATAAATGAAATTGTACAATATGTAGTCTTTTGTGACAGGCTTCTTTCACTTAAGATAATGTTTTCAAGGGGCATCCATGTTATAGCATGTATCATTATCTCATTCATTCCTTTTTATGGTTGAACAATATATCATGGTATGGAAATATTTTGCTTATCCATTGATCAGTTGACAGATACTTGGGTTGTTTCCACTTTGGAGCTATTATGAATAATGCTACTATGAACACTCATGTACAGATTTTGAGTTACTTTTCTCATCTACAACTTTAAGGTGTTCCAATGGATAGTCTCAAGGTCCCAGCCAGTTTTAATATGCCATGTTGAGGGGAAAAGGAGATAAAATCGGTTTTTTTTTAAATTTTTACCTCAACATTATAATTGCAAACTGTAGATTAAGATTTGGATGAGTCCTTTGATTATCTGTGCTACAATTTATATGTCCATCAAACAAGGTTATTCAACTAGATGATCACTAATGTGTTCTCCAGCACCAGGTAGTTCTCTCCAATGACTCCTAGAACTTTGCTTCTAAAATGCCAGTCCTCCTCATCTTGGGTTTGTATACCTAGATTTTCCTCAGGCTTGTGATTCTATGCCTGAACATATTGGAATTCAGTCAAATTTGTCTTTAATTCTCTATTTTATCTTTGAATTCTGACCCTATCCCATAAGAAGTTTGCTTGTTCCCTAATCCTTCTCCTCTCAGTCTCTTTTCAGAATTACCTGCAAATCATTTCCACAGATGGTTTTTATTTGGCCAAGACTCTTACAGTATGAGCTACAGAAAGTAAAGATAATTAATATAGGAATTTTTCTGATGAACTCTATCTTCAATTCTTTCAAAATAATCAATATAGCCAATATATTAATTCAATTCCATTTAATTCATTTATTGAGTACCTACTGTGTGCCAGGTACTATGCTGGGTGCTGAGGCTACAAAGATCAAACAGGGAGAGTTCCTGACTTCCAGGAATTTACCACCTAAAAAGAAAAAAAACAGCAATATAATTGAATGCACTGTGATAACTACTTCAGCAAATAATGTGCCACATAATCTAGAGGAAGCAGCAAAAAATTCATTTGCCCAGGATGGAATGTTATAGGAGTCTTGGTGAGGAGACAGGACAGTGGCCTGGAAAGCTACAGAGAGAAAGGTGACATTTGTGTGAGTTCTTCCCTTAGAGAAGAAAAAACTAAATTATCCAAATTGAATTTCCCAGTTTCATACTATACATTTTATAAAGAAACTAAGGAAGTTTTCCAAAAAATTAAAGGAAAACATGGTTATTTGTCCTTCTGTCTCACCTTATCATACACTTAGATACCTAGCTAATTTAAATATGTCATTCTAGGCCGGGCATGGTGGCTCACATCTGTAATCCTAGCACTCCGGGAGGCCGAGGTGGATGGATCGTTTGAGCTCAGGAGTTCAAGACCAGCCTGAGCAAGAGCGAGATCCCGTCTCTACTAAAAATAGAAAGAAATTAATTGGCCAACTAAAAATATATAAAAAATTAGCCAGGCACGGTGGCGCATGCCTGTAGTCCCAGCTACTCGGGAGGCTGAGGCAGGAGGATTGCTTGAGCCCAGGAGTTTGAAGTTGCTGTTGAGTTAGGCTGACGCCACAGCACTCTAGTCCGGGCAACAGAGTGAGACTCTGTCTCAAAAAATAAATAAATAAATAAATAAATATGTCATTCTATAAAGGCACCCATGAAAAGTGGCCAGGTAACACTGTATCAATGGCACAGTTGCCCATCTCCTGGCAACAGAGTTCCCTGGGTGACCTAGCAGTGTCACCATCACTACCAACCCAGATGAATCTTGTGCTGGAGGCAACTAGAGGTATGTGTCCTCAGTGGAAGTGAGTTGCATAAGCAAGAAATCCCTCTTTGCTTCTTTCTCAGAGGACTTAGTTCCACACCCTGGGAGAAGTAACATGCCTCTCTCAGGATGGTTGTGAGCTGAGCCCCAATTCACTGAGGGAGATTCACTGCTTACTAACATGAACACTGACCCTGAGTAAAGTCCCCAAACCATCTTCTTCATATGCCACCTTTGTTCAAGTCAAAACACACATATCAAGTGCCTACTCTGTGTGAGAAACTGCCAGGTGTTGGAGCCACAAGAGTGAAAGCAACAGTCCCTACCACAGAGGGGCTCACATCTGGCTTCCTGAGCCATTTCACAGATGAGGAAACTTAGGCTCTAAACTTTCTAGTTTCTTCCTCTGTTCTAGTTATGCTGTACTCCCTTCATTGAGTACCTTCCTCCTAGGCCAGGGTGTAGGCTCACGCCTATAATGCAAGCACTCTGGGAGGCTGAGGCGGGAGGATAGCTTGAGCTCAGGAGTTCAAGACCAGCCTGAGCAAAAGTGAGACCCCCGTCTCTAAAAAAAGTAAAAAGTAAAATTTAAAAAAAAAAGAATACCTTCTTCCCTCATGGATTCTCAGGGCCTAACATCCTACTTCTAAGGATTTCCTGACTCCTGTAATCATTATTAACTTTTACTTTCTCTAAATTTCTATTTCACAAAGTCTGTACCAGACAATTTATCATTTAATTATATTTTGCCTTGTATTATTTCTTTAATGTAATAATTTGAAGTATTCATCTTGGTACTCTAATGATATTGTAAAAGCTTCTTGAAGGCAAGAGCCATCTTTTAAACTTCAGGTCTGGACACATAGTTAATTTTCACTATTTAAGATTTAATTGAATGGATGGTGGAACCCAGCTCTTCAGCAGGCTAGTAATGGAGGGAAAGGAATGGTAAGCAATGTTCCCACCTTCAAAGGCTAGTTTGATCCTAATCCAGCCCTTAAATCCTAGCTGGACTGGGTTTAAAGAACTTTCCCTAAGAGCATAACATAAAAACAAAAGGATTCACATTACAGATCATATTCACAGTCCATCCAATTAAAGATTGGGTCCATCACAGTCAAAAGAGATGATTTAACGTATAGGAGAACAACATAATCTGTGATAAATGTCAACCTCAAAAACTACCCTCCTTGGCCAGGCTCGGTGGCTCGTGCCTGTAATCTTACCACTCTGGGAAGCCAAGGCAGGAGGATCACTTGAGGTCAGGCGTTCGAGACCAGCCTGAGCAAAGAACAAGATCCCATCTCTACTAAAAATAGAAAAATAGCCAGGTTTGGTGGCATGTGCCTGTAGTCCCAGCTACTCGGGAGGCTGAGGCAGAAGAATCCCTTAAGTCCAGGACTTTGAGGTTGCTGTGAGCTAGGCTGACACCACAGCACTCTAGACCAGGTGACAGAATGAGACCCCATCTCAAAAAAATAAAGTTACCTTTGCTACATCCTAAATTTAATTCATCAATCTATTATCCATGCACTAATCTAAACTCTTCAAGATGTTTTTAAATTAAAAATAACTTTTATTTTTTATCACCATAAAGGGTTGTGTTTTCCTCCCTGTCACCCCTATTCCTGGGGTCTGGTGCCTTCTACTAAAGCTTGGTTAACAGAAGAGGGCATTTAATAGTATGACAGCACATGAATGTTGGCACTGGGAAAGGTCTGTTTTTTTTTTTTTTCTTCTGAGACAGGGTTTTACTCTGTTGCCCAGGCTGAAGTGCAGTGGTGTGATCGTAATTCACTGCAAGCTCCAGCTCCTGGACTCAAGCGATCCTCCTGCCTCAGACTCCTGAGTGGCTGAGGCCAAAGGCATACACCACCGCACTCAGCTAATTTCTTAATTTTTTTCTGTAGAGATGGGGTCTCTCTATGTTGCCCAGGGTGGTCTCAAACTCCTGACCTCAAGCAATCCTCCCACCTGGGCCTCCCCAAATGCTGGGATTACAGGTGTGAGCCACCATGCCTGGCCAGGTCTGATTTTTTTTTTTTTTTTTGTGGCTTATCCTCTCTGAGGGAGAACCATCATAAGAGCCACTTTCTTTCCTTCCTTCTCCTATAGACTTGCAGAATTGAAGCCCAAGGAAATACTGCCCCTTTTCAACTCCCTAGCCTGTCTCATCCAGAAGGAAATGGATGACTGACACTCTGCTAAAGGCTAAGGATAAGAAGAAATTCAAAGGGCTGGATTTTCCCTACACACTGGGAAAAGACAAGTCCCCTAGCTTTGTTCCAGTGTCTGGTGGGAAGTCTAGGATGGACATTTTGGTCTGCGTTGCTTTATGTCTATTATTTTTCTTCTCCTGTTATAGCAGAATTCTTCCCCTAGTACGTCAGCAGAACTTTTTCCACCGGTACATTAGGTTCTTCTCTAAATAAATAAATAAAAAGCCCCCATCATGCGGAGCTTATCTCTGACCTGCCCACATGGGGCCAAGGCTTTTCACATTTTGATAACCCCCTGCCATCTTTTAGTCAGCCAGAACCTGGTGTGTTGCAGGAAGGCATCCGACAGTGATCTCTTTCACTGAAGAGAAGATTACATTGAAGAGGTCCAAAGAACTCATAAGGGAGAAGAGAGTCCTATTGCTAGAACCAGAAATGTTTATCCAGAGTCTTGAAGGTTCGGTCTTATTTACTGCTGTTGCTCCTATACATGGCACAGTGCCTGATATACTGTAATTACATAATAATATGGATTGACAAAATGACTAAATATCAGTAGTGATAGCTACTGTGTATTGAATACTTAGCTCAGTAGCTAACATGTTGAAAATATATAATAAATATATGTTGAACAAATGAGGGAATAGTAAAGATAGTATTGTTTATTGAGCACTAATTCCTCAATTATCTTATTTAGTCCTCACAACAACCATATAATGTCAGTATTTCCATTACTATCATTTTATAGATAAGGAAATTGTAGTTTAGAGAGAATAAGTAACTTTCCCAAAAGTCAAAATGGCTTGCAGTTGATGGCTTAGCAAGCATTTCTCAAGTAGCTATTATCAGATATAGAGTTAGTTGTGTCCTTCTCCACCAGAGGGCGCTGTCTTGCACCCTAGAGTTGCCAAAAAAAACTGATGATGAGGGTAGATCAGAGTAAGTTGTCTCATGACCCCAGCCATCAATAATAGCAATCACTGCCAGAATCAGGGGATTCTGCAGTCAAGGGAATCAAACTGAGAAATGAGAAATCATGTATTAATAGAAACCTAAACAATCATGGGGCCTCAAATTGTAATCCTCAAGTTCCCTTTTCATGAACATATTCAGCATTTTCCAGGCCGTCAGCCAATATTTCTCCCTTTTTGGTTTGTTTCCCCATGTGGACAAATGTATTCTATATTTATTTTTACTTTGGTAAATTATAACATAATAAACGACACATGGTTCTAGCTTAATTGCAAACAAAATGCCTTGAAAATTGTCAGCTCAGAACCCTATGTCTCCACTTTAATTTTCCTAATCTAGGACTCTTTTACATCTCAAGTCAGTAAATAAGGAAACTCTATTTCCACTTCTTTCCACTGTACTTTGGCAAAAATAGATTCTAAACTTCTTATTCCTATTTCCTTAAGTCCTTTCAGGTGGATCTGGGTCTGTCTCATCTATTGGCTAGATCCTTACACATGAATCAACCTTATCCACCCTTTGGTCCTGTCCACCATGGAAGCAGTAGGTAATGAGAGGACAGAAACAAGTATGAAATTTAAAAACAGAATGGTAAGCATGTGAGCTGATGCTGGGGCTACAGAGCCTGTATTGTCTGCAACTGGAGTGGACCATTCCTGTTGCCCTACCCTTGGAATGACACTGACATAAGGATACAGTAAAACTGAAAGTAAATATTAGGAAAAAAGGCATATCAGGTAAATATTTATAAATATAAATCTTTATGAGCTATATTCACTTCATAAAAATGGACTTTAAATAAGAAACCACTATAAAGAGACCTACCAGCATGATAAAAGAAAAAATTCACCATGAAAATACAAAAACTCTAAACTTGCTTTTATACCCAATAACATAATCTTAGCTAAAAATGGATTAATAAATTTGACTACTTTAAATTGAAAGACTTCCATATGACCCAAAGACACTACTGACAAAGAAAGTTATCCCGCCCCAGATTTGGTACATGTCTGTAACAAAAATAACAAAAAGGGAGGGGATTCGAATAATGAATTATATAAAAGGGTTGGCTACTACAAATGAATAAGAAAAAAAGAGAAACAAGTCAATCAAAAATGTACAAAAGTCATGAATCATTTCACAGAAGAAAAATGTTATATATGGCCAATAAACATATGAAAAGACCAATAGCACATTAATCAAATTCAAACCATGGTAAGATACCATGTCATACCCATCAGACAAGCAAAAACTAAAAACTCTGAAAATACCAACTGCTGGTGAGGACAAAGAGCACCAAGAATTCTCATTCATTGCTAGTACAGGTTGTAAACAGGATAATCACTTTGGAGAGCAAGGTAGCACTATTTCACAAAGTTGAACACGTGCGTACCCTTTGACCCAGCATTGCGATTCTAAGTAAATATCCTATAAATTCTTGCTTCTGTACACAAGAACACATACAAGAATGTTCATAACAACATTATTTGAAATGGTAAAAAAAAAGGAAACAATCTAAATGTCCATAAACAGAAAATTTTTTGAATCCTCTGACAAATGATTTTTTTTTTTTTTTTTTGAGACAGAGTCTCACTCTGTTGCCCAGGCTAGAGTGAGTGCCGTGGCGTCAGCCTCGCTCACAGCAACCTCAAACTCCTGGGCTCGAGCAATCCTCCTGCCTCAGCCTCCCGAGTAGCTGGGA
>CAUYPO010097754.1:0-12459 GCA_963574435.1 Cheirogaleus major | reverse complement strand
TCTGAGTGAGATAAGAAGCCAGTAGAAGCATTTGTGCAGAGGAGAGACCATCTGATATAATGTTTAGAAGGAATCCTCTGTGGAAAATAGAGTAATGGAGCAAGACCAGAGAGCAGTTGCTAGATAAATATTATAACTTCTTTAATTTTACTGATAAGAAAATGAGGTTTAGTCTAATTTTTAATCAGATTATTTATTTATTTGCTACTGAATTAAGTGCATTATGTATTCTGGTTATTAATCCCTTGTCAGATGGATAGTTTGCAAATATTTTCTCCCATTCTGTAGGTTGTCTCTTCAACCTGTTGATTGTTTCCTTTGCTATGCAGAAGCTTTATAGCTGGACATAATCCCATTTGTCTATTCTTGCTTTTGTTGCCTGTGCTTGTGATGTCTTACTCAAAAAAATCTTTGCCTAGACCGATATCCTGAAGTGTTGCCCCAATGTTTTTCTTCTACTAGTTTCGTAATTTCGAGCCTTACATTAAGTCTTTAATCCATTTTGATTTGATTCTTGTATATGGTGATGTGAGAGATAGGTATCTAGTTTTAGTCTTCTACATATTGATATCTAGTTTTCCCAGCACCATTTATTGAAGAGACTAGAATACATGCAAATAGCCAATAGGTATATGAAAAAATGCTCAACAGCAGTAATCATCAGAGAAATACAAATCAAAACAATAATGAGATATCATCTCACTCCAGTTAAAATGACTATTATCAAAAAGACAGAAAAAAAAGATGCTGGCAAGGATGTGGAGAAAGGGGAATGCTCATATACTGTTGGTGGGAATGTAAATTAGTACAGCCGCCATGGAAAACAGTATGGAGATACCTCAAAAAACTCAAAATAGAACTACCATATGATCCAACAATCCCACTACTTGGTATATATCCAAAAGAAAGGAAATGAGTGTATCAAAGAGATATGTGCACTTCTATATTGCAGCATTATTCACAATAGCCAAGATATAGAATCAGCCCAAGTGCTTATCAACAGATGAATGGAAAAGGAAAATGCAGCATATATACACAGTGGAATACTATTCATCCATAAAATAGAATAAAATTTTGTCATTTGCAGCAACATGGGTGGAACTGGAGGACATTATCTATCTTAAGTGAAATAACCCAGACACAGAAAGACAAACTTGCATGTTCTTACTCATATGTGGCAGCTAAAAAAATTGATCTCACAGAGGTAGTGAGTAGAATGGTGGTTACCGGAGCCTGGGAAGTGTAGAGGTGAGGGTTGAAGAGAGGTTGGTTAATGGATACAAAAATAGAGTTAGATAGAAGGAATAAGTTTTAGTGTTTTATAGTATAGTAGGGCAACTGTAGTTAACAATAATTTATTGTATATTTCAAAAAAAGCTAGAAAAGAAGATTTAGAATGATTAATGTCTGAGGCAAGGGATATCCCAATTACTCTGATTTGATCATAATATCTTATATGCATGTATAAAAAATCACATGTATCTATAAATATACATAACTATTATGCATCAATTTTTTGAAAAATAAAACATGAAAAAAACAACAAGGCTTAGTAAATTAACTTCCAGAAAGACACTTAGTACACAAGTGGTGGAACTGAGATTCACACTTGGAGCCTACTTTCTCTCCTATAAAACTAAGGGGTTTATAAACTCCAAATAGAATATAAACTCTAAGTGTCAGGGGCCATTGACACTTCAGTTATCAAAGGAGGGGAATTAAAAATCATTCTTACTAACATTGCAAAGAGAAAAGAAGACATGAACAATTATCCATAACCATTAAGGATTCATGTGTAAGACTGTGTAGAATTTTGCCTTTCAAAAATACTTACATTGTAAGTATTGTGCTTAAATCTTGTGCTTTTGGTGGGTATATAACTGGATACTTTAATATGAAAGTTCTAATTTTAAGGAGAAGAATAATTCAATGAGAAACATGTTAATTTGTGTATTTCAATGAAACAAATCTATAGTGAGTCTGGTTGTTTAGAATGACAGGCCATAATCCAGATTTCAACATGCGATTGGAAGTAGCTTAATCTAAGCTTCATTGTAAGTCAATAATTTCTTGAAAACTCAAATTTAAAACAGAATGTCACATGTCATAATCACTTATTTGAATATTTTTTTTACCCTAAAAATGTTTTATTTTTGCTTTACAGACCTATTCAGTACAAAGGACCAATTATTTTAGCAGAAGATAGGTGCCCTCAGAAAAATAACTTACCTTCAAACAATTTCTAGTTTGTGAATTATAGCATTTCATTGAGCCTCTTCCACCCTTGTGGAATCACACTTGTGAAATCACCCTTGTGAGTCTATGATTCTGTTGGGGGTTTGTTTTTCAGAACATGAGGTGAATAAGGACAATATCCTAGATTGAAAACTTTTCTAGGCTGATGAAATTCATTCAGTCTCATAGTCACAGACTTTGTATCCCTGGGTTATTTAGGATACAAACAAAGCTACTGTAACAGCTATTCAGTGGCTTAAATAGAATAGTTTGTTTCTCTTTTACAGACAGTTCAGAAGTGAGTGAGGGCCAGTGAAGCAGATCTTCAAACCTTGGTCTGTGGCTTCTGAGTTTCTTCCAGTCATTGCAATTCCCCAACCAGTGGGAAATTGGAAAGAGGAAGTCAGGGAAAGTGGAAGGTGCACACATCACTACTTACATCCTATTGGCCTAACCTTTTCAAATATCCACACCCAGCTGTAAGCAAGAGAGGTTGGGAAAATAGTTTCTAGCTTGGGCAAACATATTCTCAGCTAAAACTTGAGGAGTCTACAATAGGAAGCAAAGAAGAGAAAATGGATATGGGGGCATAATCAGCAGTTTCTACCACAATTTATATTCAGAAAGCCGTGTCAGAAGCCATAGCATTAATGTCATCAGCAGTCAAATGGCAATTTGTCAGTGGGTTAGAGCAGTAACATATTGTCATTGGAAAGATATTTCAAAGCTCATCCATTATTGTAGGTCAAAAGTTTCAGACTTATAAAAGAAATACTATAAATACTATATCACAATTCTACAATTACAAAGATTCCAGTGTTCCATTCCTCTAGCAGTATTTCTACCATCCTTAAACAAGTCTTTAAACTTTTTTTTATATACCCTACATATTTAAATGCTAGAATTTCAGTGGTGCATAAGAAGAAATATAACACTCATAACACTTAACAAGTCAGCAATAATGGTGATGAAATCACTATTACAGAGCTACAATGTCTTAGAGTGACTATAAAAGCCTTCGCAATGATGACACCAATTTCTGGATCGACCCTTCAGCACTGTGTTATATTGAGTCTAATTATTCCTTGCCTGGGATGTTCTTCCTTATATATTTCATTGTGCCCTAGAGCTTATTTTGGCCCTGACTTGACATTTTGCTATGTCTCTTGTAACTTTCATAGAGAGCTTAATTCCACTATTCGCAATATGCAATGGAGTTAACATTTCACTTGATAGAATGTTGCTGAAACAATATGTAAGCTCAATTAAAGCAAAAATAAATGTTACATATGGGATGAAATTTAATGGCAAGCCTGTGAAGTGCTCACGCACTCAGAGTGTGGCCACATGTCATGAAGATCCCCAAGCTGCTCACGCTACTCAGAATGGCTAACTTTGGAAGAGTTTTTTAGCGACATTCATGTGAGAGCTGATATTCCTTTGGAAAAGCAAAGAGATTTGTAACATTAACAAGTTGAATTGCTTGTTCTATATGTTGACTTACAGCACAAGCATAAAAGGTCATGCAGAAAAACATAAGCATTTTATGGGGTGGACCTTTAAAGGTTAGTACTTTATATATTTGGATTGAAGATACTATTAATCTTTTAATCTCTCCAAGAAGAAAGAGATTTTTGGGGTCTAAGAAAACCAGTACATGTTAAGACAGAAAAAAAGAAAGTGCCAAGGACCCAAGCAAATGGAAATCTTTTTGCACAGATACCACTAAAAACTGGGATTGCTTTTCTAAAGCAGAATGCTTTTATTCTCATTGTTGAACTAGAAAATTCATTTGTGACTTAGGATAATGAGTAGATTGATTTTTTTATCATTCTTCAGGAAATTGAAATTCTTTGCTGATTTGAAAACTATCAGAAGTTTTGGAGTTTAGACCCCAAAACAACTGCCCAATACTGGACAAGGCACTGATAGACTAAAGACTCGACTTTCTCATTTATAAACTGTTGTTAATAGCAAAAGAGCTGATGTATTTGAAAGTGCTTCACACAAAAAACATATGTTTCATCTCTGCACAGTCTGAGAAATTAAAAAGGAAGAAAATGAAAGCATATGTAAGTATGAACTCTAATGAAAATGAAGATGAGCCTCCTACTGAAATCTATTTTGTGAAATGAACATGATATTCAGTTAAGCTCATACACAAGTATACAGTAGGTAAAATTTGTCTTTAATTTCACATACTGTGTTTTTGGTATCATATTTTTTTCTCTGTCTTGTAACCACTTGCCTTCAGGTATCTGTCTAATATCCTGTTATTGCTAACTTTTTATCTCAGGAATGGGAACATTTGGTGTCTGTGGCTTACCTCTGCCTTGGAACCCCTCAGATGAGATGAAAAGTTAATTACAAGACTTGTGTCACAAACTTAAGCATATCTAGTGCAAAGTGAAAATGAAGGACATGCAGGTGATTTATGATTCTTACAAATAATACTAATTGAATGTAATTTTCAGGAAGCATCATTGCTTTAGGTTCATGAGTTTGTGTGTGGGTATACATATTATATATATGTACACACACATATTATAACTGTATATATATATAACTTTGAAAAGAATGGGACAATTTTCCTTCTTGAATTAATTTTCAAATCTGGAGCATATATCAATTAGATGAGTGGCACAGAGAAATAGTTCTGAATGAAAAATATGTCACTGATTATAAAACTTATTTCTAATCTTCCTCAACTTTACTAAATGATGATGGACTTTTAATTCTGAATTCAATAGTGTTGTCCCTGGATGTAAATATTTTTTGTTCAGTACATATATCACTCAATTCAATAAATGCTATTCACCTGACTGGTAGTAGAAAACACTTGGCAAGACATCATAAGAAATAAAATGTAAGTAAAACTTATTTATTGATCATAAGATGTACAGTCTACAGAGAGATAAAAGTACATAATAATCCACAATGAAAGGGAGGCTGTAATTTCAAGAAATAAACAATGTTCTATGGGAGCAAAAGGGTAATTTTGAATATGAACTTAATTTATAAAATAATTGATTAAAACAGTAAAAGTTATGAATAGAACTGGATGCTAAAAGTAAACCTCCGCTATGATCGAGAAACCAATACTTCGCTAGATTTGAGTAAAACCTACATCATTCTTCTTGGCCTTGCCACCAAACCAAATAATGAATTTTTTTAAATCAAGGAATTGTAGATACTATAAAGAAGGCATTATGAACCAATGCCAGCTCTAAAGGAATTCAAAAGTTTGTTGGTGAGATAATGTAGACACAATAAAAGATTTAAATCACATTTTGAGACCGTGATAGAAGAGAAGTCCCAAGAAGGCAGATTATTAATTGCTGAGTATATCAGACACTAACTAAAGAATTGCTCATGTCAGCTGGAGTGGCCAGAAAAGCTGTGTGGATGAGGTCCTCTTAAAGTTGGCACTGGACGATGGAGGGGCTTGCATAGTTAATCAAGTGGCAAGATGTCACGGGCAGAAGAAATCATTAGGAAAAATAAAGAGGTGTACAAATGCCAGGCTTGTCTGCAATGCTCTTCGCTACCTTCTTATCTTCTTGTGTTACTGAACATCCTCAAGTCCCTGCTTGAAGTCACTCCTCTGTGAAGGCTTCCCTAAGTCTCCACATCCGTCAAGCGCCCGGTTCTAAACACACACACACACAGCCATTCTCACTTCTGCTCTATCTCTGTCCTGTCCAGATTCACATTTTATTCTGTGTATCATGTTGCAATGTAATTACTGGCTAGGTAAGTGCTGTTCCTACTGAATTGGGCATTCCCTGAAGAAAGGGATTCTGATCTATTCATCTTTGTGTCTCTAGTGCCTATACAGTGCCTAGCACACTGAAGACGCATTCCATAACTTACTTGAACTGAGCCAACAGAACTCTATAGGAAAATGGGGATGATAAGTATGGATAGCAAATTAGATGAGTATGAGAAAGACCTTACAAACACAAATATTAAATTTTTGAAGTTTATACTGCAGATGATAAATCTATATTATTTTTTAAAATTGGAAGGTGGTCTCAAAAATACATTTCCCCAGGTATCACCAGCCTTTGATCAAAATGTTTACATTAACCACTGATTTTTTAAAAATTATATGGGCTTTACCATTACTTCTTCAGGAACCCAAGAACCATCCCACCCAAGGCTAGTTAATTCTGGAGGTCGCAGTGAGTAAACTGTTTATGCTTTGCAACAAACTTGTTCATATTCTTTTCCTTCAGCCTTTTGTGTAGGCTTACTGCTCATAAACACTGAAGAGAAGCACCATCAGAACCCTAAATTCTGCAGGCCCCAATAGATTCTTCCTTCCCTCTCTCTTATAGAAGAGACAGATCTGGTCTCTCAGGCTGTCTAAGAACTGGGCAGTCTTCATATCTCACAATCACCTTAGATTCCTCTTCTTCAACTGTCATCCCACATCAGGTATCCAGCCATGTCTCAAGAATTTTCTCTTTTTTTAAGCCAACCTCCATCCCAAAGACATCATACAGACATATTTCTGACCAGAGGAATGGGCTATGGGTCCACAATTTCCATACACCTATCCCCTCATTGGCCTAGTTAAGAGACTCTGCTAAGGAAGAGTAATCCGGCAGTATGTGCAGATGGTATAGAGGGAAATAAGTAGGGAGGCATGAGGATCCATTTGGAAGTTCATAATGTGGGAATAAATGATAAGGGAGATCTAAAACTACAGCAGTTATGATCACATAGAGGAAAAGATGGATAGGAAGAGTGAGTGGAGTGGCGAGAGATTGCAGATGTGAGAAAGGAGTTGACTATGCTGCGGAGAGAATAATAGGGCTATTCTTAGGAGACAGAGGAGCTAGAAGAGAGAATTATTTTGATTTTCAAATCAATTGGGTTTTTGATTTGTTGCGTTAGGGAGGCTGGTAACATTCCAAATGGAAATGCTTAGCAGGAATTGGAAATAGAAGACTTGAGCATAGCATAGCATTTAGAACTAATTGTTTGAATTGTTTGACAGCTTTATAGATTTGTTTTGATGTACAGAAAGGGAACAGGATACCCAAGAGAGAGGGTAGGGAGAGAAAGTAGAGGGCAGAATTATTTAGGTTCCCCTGAGTTTTCTAAAAGCACCCACACTTTACCGACTCTATGTCTTTACAATGCTTGATATCATTATGTAAGCACGGCACAGGGTTTTTCCTCCCAGGACAAAGGTATCAATGTATGAGAATAATACCAGGTGACAAATAAATACAATTATTACTTAAATCTCAATTTGTAAACTAAAAACATCATTACATACATTATGTTTCCTATTCTACATGTGTCACAGAGAATGGTAATTCTGTCTATTTTGTCCTGAATCAGAATATTTCTGATTATTGTGGATTCATGTCACAAATATAGCAAATACTAACATATCCTGAATCTGCATACCTAGAACTATCTCTCACTCTTTTTCAAAGCCAGCAAGAAGAAAATTATCTCTGAATTCCCAATGTCTAGCAAGGTGTCTGGCACAAATTAAGCGCTCAATAAATATTTATTGACTGTGTGAATGAATTAGAAAAAAATTCTATGTAATTCTTAAGTGGGAAAATTCAAAAAGCATCCAAAAAGCTATAAAGGAAATTTAGCATATGGTGCTATTTAGAACACATGATGCAGTTTTTTGTTTTGAATTTTTTTTAACCACTATACCTTTAAAATATATTTTTAAAGCTTTTAAAAACCCAAATAGCATATTTATTTCCAAAAATGAAACTGAAAACATCTGGAAACAAGATGCAAACTCTTGCCCTTGGAGATTATTCTTTATTTTAAGATTTATCCTCTGGTGTTGCCATGACTACTGACCATGAACTGAAATTGCTGTGTAATACATTCTATCTCCCAGAGTGATTGTACCTGAAAACAGCAGTAAATGTCTAGTAATTAGAGGAGACAACCTCAAAAGTGGACTTGACAGAGTCTTCAAACATTGTGTTAAAATCTTCTCCGGGGTGTTAGGCTCCTGGTTGTTGATTCAAAGGCTGCATTAAAATGGACAGGATAATTAAACATGGAACTAGAAATCTGGCCAAGGAGAATTCTTCTTGCCACAGTCAAATGTGTCAAATCATGTCAAAAAAGAAGAAGAGAGAGAGACAGAGAGAGAAATCCCAATGCAGCATTAATTGGATGTGCAAGAGAGTAAGTTATGTGTTTGGTAGATAAATCCTGGTTTTCTAAGAGCTCCTTAAATAGTAATTTCTGACCTAAGGCACATTAATTCCAAGTTGAATAGAAAGAAATAATGTTTGGTGCTTCAGAAAATAAAAAAGATCCACTTGGGCATGCTTATACTTAATAATTTCATTAGCTCTAGGGCAATTTATATTATTTTTATGTAAGATTACTAAGCTTGTGATTCACATAGGAGAAAGTTAATGTGTGTTAATAGCATGTGGCCTCGCATAACTGCATTCTTCCTGAAGGCAGATAGATGGCTACCTTTAGCTAGTGTGATTTAGACTGACCAGAATGGGAATGGCAGAGTGAGATGCCGTTGAGATGTTGAGATAATATCTCATATCTGCTCTCCTTTACAGGCAGAAGTCATGTATTTTTTTTTAACTGGGGCTAAGAACCATACATTTTCCAAAATCAGATGTGTCTTTTGCTTCCAGAAATATTGCATTCACATCCCTGTGCATTAACCTGAAAGTAGCCACTAGGAGTATTTTTCTAATTGTGCTTCTACATTGCGTTAGATGCTGGGTATGCTATAGTGACTGCAATGAACAGGAGGCAGTGAATCTCTGCCTTATTCTCCCGGTGCTTCCAGGACAGTGTAGTGGATGAGATAAATTGCAAAAGGAAGGAAGGAGGGGAGGGAGGGTGGAAGAAAGAAGGAAGAACGGGCGAACAAGTTGATAAATGTCATGAAGGAAGGAAGACAGGGTGATGACCAGCAGAGTAATGCGCAGTGGAGAAGGCGGGGAGGGGCAGCTACTGTAGATAGGGAGATCAGGCAAATTCCCTGTGAAGAGGCAACATTTAAGAGGGACCTGAAGGGCTTGTAGGCTCTAGGCAGAATGTTGGAGTGTAATGAATGAGAAATTGGGAGTTTAAGTGCTGCATCTTTTATTTAATCTCTTATTAATTCAATGAATATTACTTCAGATCTTTGCTACCTGTCAGTCACTGTGTTGTGTGCAGAAGGGTACCCCAGAGAACAAAACAGACAAGATCCCTCATTCATGGCACTTAGAGTCTTGTAGAGAAGACAGCTGTTGACCGAGGAGTTTCCATTGTGATGTACATTTTTGTAAAGTTGACTACATTGTTTTATAATAAGGTGTGAGATATATCACACTAAGGGTGGAATACAAGACTCCAAAGAGGTGCAATTAGTCCTTTGGGAGCCTCAGGACATACAAACTTGTATGGTTCCCAGGAGATGTAAGAAGAGAACGCAGCAAGGAAAGGGAAATTTTACAACTATGCCGGACGTTGTGGAGAGCTCTCTGTGCAAAGTTACATTTAAGTAACCTGAAACCAAAAGAGGTGCAGAAGCCTCTTTTCCTCTCCTTTCTTGCTCCCAAATGCTCTATCCCCTGCATCTTACATTTGATGTGTGTGTGTGTTTGCGTGTGCAGGGGGGTGGATGCTAGGAAGGAAAGCTTTTGTTTCTCTCTTTTGCAAACAAATGTGAAGGGCATTGCACCTTGTCACCACTCCAGCTACATATAAAAGAGAAAATCTAAAGAAAGAGAACAAAAGACACCCTGCATGCACTCTGATCTTAACGGATTGACTTGCTCATGAGAATGAAAGCACTATTCCCAATGCTGGAGTGGATAAAAATGTCTTATCCTTGACTTTGATCTTTCCTTATGGAATAAGTAAGTAGAAAAGCATACTCTCTCCTGGCCCAAAGCAATGATGATTGCAACTCTTTACTAAGGTTATTATCAAAAGCAACACTTACTGTGTCTACTCTGTGTATAGTGCTCTCCTGAGCATGGCATCATACCTATGGTGTTGTAGACTTCCAGACCCCCATGGGTATGTTAGAAAAGTAGCCCCTGAGAATCTCTGCTCAATAATGAGACAATAAGAGAAATGGGATCTAACGAATACAACGTTGTCACAGTTATATTGATTCTTTTATCAATGATTAATAAAAATACTTTTGTTGAATTAAAATAGTTAATTCTTAGGTTTCTGTAAGTGATAAATAATATCATCCAGTCAGTTTAACTCAGTATTTCATGATAAGAATAGAATTCTATTTAGCTTGCCATACCTAAAACATTATGCTCTTTAAGTCAAAACAGTGGTCTGTCTTCCTCAGGGGAAGTATGAACCAAGTTTAATGATAATTACAGCTTTGCTTGGGCTAGGGTTTTTTGTCAATTTGAGTGGAGAAGCAATCTATCACCAGCACAGATTGGAGAAGCACAAAAGTATCATAAAATATGACTTCTCCACTATCTTTCTTCAATTTGCCTCTGAATGGAAAGGCATTTGGTGATATATAGATGACAAAGGCAATTATATATTAATAATAATAAACTGCAGCAAAGCTCTTGCATATTAAAAACTAATAAATACAAGTAGATAAGACACTGTCAGTTTATGTGGTTTGTAATGCTCAAGAATGCCCTATTTTCTCAAGACAAGAACAGAAAATGAATCATAGAAACTTATCTATCAGAGGACAGTTTAATTCTATGAAGAATCATCAACCTACTTTCTGTGGTTTTCTAAGCTAAAGGAGGAAGAAAAATAGTTTGGATAATCCAGTATGACTCTCATTATGTGATTGCTTTACCACTATATTTATTTCCTAAATTCATAGCTCATAAGCAAATAATTAAAACATAAGCATGCAATTACAGATCATCTAAAACCCTATCAAAAGACTATATAAAATATGGCTTGAAAATTATTTAAGAGTTTTACCATGTATAAAATCACTTATAACATGCCAAGAGTATTCTAATTTTAAAATTAAAAAGGATACTTAGAATGTAAATATGAATGATACTTAAAGAGAAAAATGAAAACTTTAAGAAAAAGTTAAAAAACAATTATTGCTATAGTAAATTGATAGTAGAGATTATAAAATTATACTTCAGACAAATTATTAATCTATTGGAGGGATCAGAGTCAAAAACTATCAAAAGTCATTGCTAATTCCCAAACACTGTTATTAGTATTTTGTTTTTATAAAGGTTTATTCCTATATTTGAATAAGAGAACTTAACATTTTGAAGTAGTCATCTTTTAAATATGACATTAACATTATAAAATCCAAGTGGTATATTTACATTTCTTTCTACCAGATTCTTGATCTCCTTTTCTACTGGGAAGGGATTGCATTACTACTAAATCACTGAAAATCTTGGCTGAAAACAAAACTAACCTTTATTTCTAAGCCTTTTTTTTCATACTTTTCTTAAATTAGAAACCATTAAGTTGACTTAAAAGTCATGCTCTTCTAGCTCATGCCAAGCTATTAAAAATTCTGCCTTTATCAGTAAGTAATGAATTAAGCGGAAAAGGTAATGATACTTGCAACCTATGGTAACTTGAGAGTTAACTCTATTGAAATGTATATTATCAAATGTTTAAAAGGGGAAGACAAATACAAAGCTAGTAGTTGGTCAAATATAGGAACAGCTTATATACTTAAAAGAAAGAAAATATATCTTAGAATGTTAAAGAGGAAGAAGTTGAGCCTTTGACATGTCAACCAGAGAAACAAATAAAAGAAGCTCAGTTTAGAAACGTAATAAATAGTACCTGAGTGATAACCATTAGGCACTAAATAACCAGGATAATTTCCTAAACAAACATTGATAGTCCCAGAGGCTATGAATATAAGTAGCCCCAGCATGACAAGATGAAAAAAGAAATTTCTTCTCTCATGTGGTTCCACTTTTATTGTTTTATGGCATGAATCAACAAATGCATTTTATCAGTAGAAGTACTAGGATATCAGTAGAAGTAAGGTATGTTAGAAAATTTCAATAGGAAATAAAAGAAAATTTAAGCATGTATTCAGAATTTCCAGATAAATGTCTCAAGTTTACAGATTTAAGTAACTAACAAAATAAAAAGTATTAATGATAATCCTAGAACTTGACTATCTTTTAACAGAAGAAAGATGCTTCTCCTACAAATAGGTCAATCTCTGCACATAATTCATATTTAAGAACATATTAAAGGTGAAGATGTTAAAAAGTA